>CAUYRH010170025.1:0-27068 GCA_963574655.1 Perodicticus potto | reverse complement strand
TTCTTTCCTTCCTTCTTTCTATCTCTTGTTCTATTTATATATTCTTTTTTTTACCAGCATCTGGCATCTAACTTTTACATGCTATCTATTTATCTACTTTTCTATCATGTATTAATCTACCTACCCACCTTCCTGCCAAAGACCTATCTTTCTGTCTGTATTTGGTTGTCATTTTATTTTTCTCTGACTCCTACTTTTAAAATCTTTCCCCCACACATAAGTGTACATGATTTTCTTCCTGGCTCCTCCCTCTCACTCTCACATTCTCTCTCCTTCTTTAACTATTTCTCTACTGATTCATTCTTTATAAACTTATTTACTTTCTTATTTTCCCCTCCCTCCCTCTTTACTTCCTTCTTTTCTTCCCTCTCTTCCTCCCTATTTGTTTTATACTGGCTACCTTAGAAACTTTATCCTTTCCTTCCCTCTCACTTTCTTTCTATTTTTGTCCTGTCTTTACCACTGGGTTCTCTTTTAAATCAGTTCTATCTGTAACTGTGCATATATATCAATTGATGCATATATGTACACATATAAGCATATATCGATTGATATATATATGCATATATACACGTATACATATATACATACATATATGCATGTATACATATATACATGTGTATATATATATATATATATGCATCAATTGATATATATGCAGTTACAGAGACGGAACTGATTAGACAGAACTCAGTTGATATATGTAATATATATTGAAATGAGGGAAGGGACAATAAAGGGAGTTCTATGGAGTGTATATATTACATACATCTATTGAGTTCTATCCAATCAGTTCTATCTCGGTAACTGCATATATATGCGCATACACACACACACAAATCAATTGATCTTAAAGTATTTTTAGTCTGACTTCTTTATGGACCTCTCCCCTCCCACATTCCTCTCTCACTCTCCCATTTTTTCTTTTCCTTTCTCACTCCTCCATCCTCCTTTCCCTGTTTATGCAATTCTTTTTTTGTCTGACTTATCTTTTATAATTTTTCTCCATTCCTTCCACTCTCATTGCCTTCTTCTGTTCTTTTTATACTTCTACTGTCTCTTCCTTTGAAACTTTTTTCTTTCTATCACTCTTTCATTCTATCTTTATAATAGTTTGTTAATGACTTCTTATAAATTCCCATTTAACTACATATCACTACCTACCTATGTACATCCACATACCTATCAATCATCTTTATTTGACTGAATTTTAAAAATCTCACTCATTTCTCTTCTCCCTCATTTCTCCTTTTTCTCTCTTTTTCTCTTCTGTTTCATTTTCTCTCTTCCCCTTTCCCAGTTAATTGTGAGTCTCTACTTTTAAACTTGTTCTATTCCTTTCCTCCTAGTTTCCTAACTCCCTACTTGGGTCTCTTTGGTTTGCCTGCTTGTATACCTCCTTCCTTTTCTTCCTTGTTACCTGTCACCCTACCTGACCCCACCTTCTTCCTTCTTATTTTTCTTCCTCCTGTAGGAACTGGGACAATAGGCTTACAGAGACAAAGTAGCAGTTTACCAAGACAGTGGGCTTGCAGAGACAAAGTAGCAGTTAATCTAGACAGCAGGCTTGCAAAAACAAAGTAGTGGGTTTTTTGAAACATACAAGCAGATGCAGAACGTTAACGTTACTTTGGACGTTAGAAATTAATCAGCTGTGGGACTCCAGTGTGGGGGTTGAGCTCGGGAGGAGGGAGCACGTGCTGGCCACTGTCAATAAATAGCAGCTGCAGAGGTTGCTTGGGGCCCTTCCCTGACACGTGTCAGGGAACCCACCTCTTGCAAGCTTCAAGCTTAGAATCCAAGGTCTGCCCTGCTTTCTTGGTGACAGCATTGACATCCTCCCTCCTTTCTTCCCTTCTTCCTGTACTTAAAAGAAAACCTATTCTTTCTTCTCTGTCTTCTGTACTTTTTATTTCATTTTTACTACTTTTTAAATGGCTTCTTTTAAAGTCCTATCTATCACATATTTTATTTTAGTCTATTTTTAAACTGACTTCTACTTTTAAAATATTCCCTCCCTAGTCTCTACAATATAGTTGATTTTTTTACTTGCTTTTTTCCTTCTCACACTCCAGTTTTCACCTTTTAATTTCCCTCTATTTCCTCTATTTCTATTTTCTCTATTACTGATTAGTCTGTTTTAAACTTCATTTATTTTGTTCTTTCTTCCTTTGTTCTTTTATTCTTTCTGTCTCTTTCTTGATCCCTTTCTTTTTTAAAGTTTAAAAACTATTTTTACTTAGAAATAATTATAGATTCACTAGAACATTCAAAGAAATTTATAGGGAGGTCCCACACTCAAGTAAACTAGCCTTTCCATGGTTAACAGCTTGCATATCTGTGGTATAATATCAGAATTCTTTGTTTCTTTCTCATCCACATGCCTGATATCCTGCCTGCTTCCCTCCTCGCCCGCCGTCCCGTTCTCCCTCAACCTGTCTTCCTCTCTTCCTTTCTTCATGCCATCTTTCATTCTTTTTATTCTTTTATTCTTTTTCTAGTGGCTCCTCTTTTCAACCTTGTTTCTCTCTCTCTCCCCCCTTATCTGCAATTTTTACAGATGTCTATACTGCACTGGCTCCTGCCTTTTAATACCCTTCATTCATCCTTCCTTTCATCAATCATACATACCTACCTTCCTATGTACCATATGTACCTACATACCTAGCACTAGCTATCAATCATCTATCTATTCATCTCATCTCTCTCTCTGTATTTTTGTGTATGTACGTAGGTAGATATGTTTTTCTGTTTTCAATTTTTTTTCTATGCTTATGTTAACTTTCTTTTTGCTGACTTCTACTTTTTAAATCTATCCCACACCTACTTTTCTCTCTAGTTTCTCTTTCTCACACCTCCATCTTCCTTTCCTCCTTTATTCCCTCCCTCTCTCTTTTCCCCATTCTCTTGCCCTTCTGCTTCTCCTCTTCCTTCCTCTTCCTTCTCTTTCTCCCTCCCCACTCCCTCTTCTTTACTCTTCCATCCCTCCTTTTTTACTCACTTATTTGGGGTTCCTTTTAAACTTTACTTTTTTATGTAGGCAAGTCTCCTTTTTAACTTCACCCACCCTTCCCTCCTAACAATTGATTTCTTACTTGCTGCTCTTTTTTCCATTCCCTTTTTTTTTTATTTTTCTATCCCTCCTTTCCTCCTTCTCTTCCTTTCTTCCCTTTCTCAATATCTTACTCTTTTCTTTTACTTTCTTTCTTTCTCAGTACTTTGCCTACATGACTGCCTGCCTCACTTTCTTCCTCCCTTTTCCCCTTCAATCTTCCTTCTTTTATTCCTTTTTACAGGCTTCTTTAAAAAAAATATTTTCTTTAATTTTCTTTCTCTTTCTAAGTCTCTCTATTTCTTGTTTTTTTTGTCCTGTCTTTGTACAGGCTCTTCCCTTTAAAACCCATCTTACTTGCCTATTTTCTCTGTCTCCTCTATCTCTTTCCAAACTCCTTGTCTCTGTTCCATGGTTTCTTTCTGTATTTCCTGTACTGCTTTTCTTAGTGGCTCTTCCTTTTAAAAGTCTGTTCATATTTTTTGTCTCTCTCTTAACATTGCTGTCTTCTTTTTAAGCTCCTTTTCCTTTTTGTACTATTCTTACTGAGTTCTCCTTTTAAACTTCCATTTGCTTTTTTTGCTTTCTCTCACATTCTATTTCTTCTCTCTTTTGATTTCATTCTATTTTCTGTTTTTCCTTTGGTTTTAGTTCTATATTTTCTTGTATTGCCTTTCTTACTGTCTCCTTTTTCATTATTTCCCTTTTCTCCCATTCTCCCTTTCCTCATGTGTCCCTTTTTTTCAGTCTATCTTCATTTTACTGCCTTTTTTGTTGTTTCTCCTTTTTTATAGTCCAGTCTATCTATCTACTTAACTATTTTCTTTGACTTCCTTTTTGTGTTTTGGGTTAATACCATTCAGTTGTAAAAACAGACTTATTTTTTAATGACTTCTTGTTTTTAATTTCTATCACCTCCCAGTTTGGCTTCTCTTCAAATTCCTCTCCTCTCTTTCTCTTTCTTTCATGTTCTTTTTCTTTATTTTACTTTTTTTCTATTGACTTACCATTTTTAAACTTTTCTTTTCTATCTCTCTCTCTCCTTCTGCCTTTTCTCTTTCCCTCCCTTTTTTTGTTCACATATATTTTTTCTGTGTGCTTTTTCTAGCTCACTTTCTTTAACTGTGTCATCTTTCTTCTTTGGCTGCCTTTTCACCCCATCTTTTTTTGTCTATTTTTTTTTTTTAATCTTTGTCCGCTCCTCACTGCCTCATCCAGAGTGTGTGTTTGTATTTGCCTACTGGCTTTGTCTGTTCCACTTTCTTATTTACTTTCTCTTATTCCATTCTTTCTTTTTATATCATCTTTTCTTTTTTCTTGTTTTTGCAGTTTTTGGCCAGGGCTGGGTTTGAACCCACCAATTCCAGCATATGGGGCTGGCGGCCCTTCTCCTTTGAGCCACAGGCACTGCCCTATGTCATCTTTTCTTACTATCTCCTTTTTTTTTTTTTTTTTTTGGTTGCAGCCGTCATTGTTGTTTGGTGGCCCGGGCTGGATTCGAACCCGCCAGCTCAGGTGCACGTGGCTGGCACCTTAGCCCACTGAGCCACAGGCGCCAAGCCTACTATCTCCTCCTTATCAACATTTTCTTTTTCACTTTTTCTCTATATTTTGTTTTGTATTTAAAAATTTCTTTTATATCTCTTCAGAAAGGTTTATTCTTTCTTTCACTAGCTTTCTCTCTCTCTCCACATATATTATATATAACATATATGTTATATAATATATATTTTATATAATTATATATTCTGTATATCATATAGAATATGTATTATAATATATATGATGCATATATGACATCATATATAATAAATTATCATAATATATATGATGTCATATGTGCATCATATATACGTATTTTAAATTCAGTCTTTTCTTATTGAGGCCTAATTTAAAAATTTTTCTATATTTCTATTTCTTTATCTCCTTTTTTCAGTCTTTGTATTTTTTCTCTTCCTAGTTCCTTTGGTTAAACTTTTCTTTTTCTTTCTTTCCTACTTTCTATCATCTTATAATTTTTTCCTAACTGACTCCTCCTTTTGAACTTCTCTCCTTGCTTATTTTCTCTCTCTCTCCCCCACTATTTATATCCATCTCTTTTGCTTTCTGTCTTTTGTATCTGTTTCTTTGTGTATATTCTGTCTCCTCTCACTGGCTCCTTTTTAAAACTGCACTATAGGCAGTCTTGTCTACTGAGCTACTTTATAAGACCAATTAATCTATTATTATGTGTGTTTACATGCATTGCAACTCAAACTGGAAATGAGAAGTGTTTTGGATAGTGCACTGGGAACATGAGCTCCTAGGACTTACCTTTTTCAAGGGCCTTGTGCTCTCACGGTATAAGCAGAGGGAAGTTTATAAAGATACTAATATTTAATGTATAAATATGCGTCTCTACTTAGCTACTTTGTCTTTTATTACTGTCTCACCTTCTGTTTCATTTTGTCCTTTGTTTTCAAACATATCTTCCTCTAGTTCTTCTGGGTTAAAGTCATTTTGCATTTTGTGTATATGATAAGCAATTTTTTTCTCTAGAAATACTTGTTTCTAAAAATATTAAAAACATAGTTAATATATAAGTTTAATATTAATTTGCCACTGGAACAGAAAAATAGATGGTATAATGGGATGGTATAATTGAAATGAACCCCCTTTCAAATGTGATGGTATAATTGAAGTGAACCCTTATTCCCATCTTGAGATTTCTAAAGTCATAATGACGGCATAGCAGAGAATGGTAGTTCACTTTTGTAGTCCATAATTTGAGACAAGATCTCACTCTGCTGCCCAGTCTAGAGTACTGTGGTGTCAGCCTAGCTCACAGCAACCTCAAACTCTCATACTCCTGGGTTCAAGAGATCCTCCTGTCTCAGCCTCCCAAGTAGCTAGATCTATAGGTGTCTACCACCACGCCCAGCTAATTTTTCTATTTTTTGTGGAGATGAGGTTTCCCTCTTTCTCAGGCTGGTTTCAAACTCCTAAGCTCAAGGGATCTTCCCACATCAGCTTCCCAGAGTGCTAGGATTATAGACATGAGCCACCCACCAGGCCCTGCCAAGAAGAATATATTTTAATAACAAGATCCAATTGATCTCATTTCTTACTTTCCTGAGGCTGGTCTCATTTCAAACCAGCCCTTGAAGTATATGTTTAGGCTGGGCTGGGTCTTTCCATAAATAGCTATCCTCATGAGCTTAGGCCACTTTTGATAATTCACATCTTAAATGATCAAAACTGGCAAAAGTTTTCTCAAACAGCCCAAGTCATTGGTAAAAGCTCACTCTACCTTCCGGTCACTTTCTTCTCGGACTTTTCGGCGTTGTTCTTCAACCTTTGCTTCCCTTTTTACTTCTTCTCCAATCTTTGTCAGAAGTGATAGTTCTTTTGATTTCCATTCCTAGGGAGCACAATGTTAAAGTAGCCAGTATGGATTCTCTTTCATAATTTTTTTTTTAGTATTTTGTCTATCTACCACTAATAAGCAAATTGAACTAAATAAATGACCTAATAGAAACTGGGTCAACCTAATCAAAATCTTGCACTGTCTTGAGAATGGGCCTTCTTATTATCTTTTATTGGGAATGTTTTGGTGGATGTGATGGAATGGCGATAGAAAATATTTTGCTATTAAACACTTCAAGCATAAGCCTGACTCCAAGGATGGGTATAAAAGCATGCTAAGCTGACAGAGGGTTTTCTCTTCTGGACTCAGTGGGTATATTGTATGTAATCTGCTGCTCTTACATGTATTTTGACAGAGGAACCAAACCAGTAATAGCCTTGTCTGAATTTGGGTGACTGAGAATGCAGGCATGATGATATTCCACTAGAGCTAAATTCTAAAACTTTAAGGAGCAGATGAGGTATGATCAACATAATGGATATAGAATTTATGGTTATCAATATCACTACTTTATTATTATTATTTTTTTGAGACAGAGTCTCAAGCTGTCACCTTAGGTAGAGTGTGGCATGACAGCTCACAGCAACCTCAAACTCTTTGGGCTTAAGTGATTCTCCTGCCTCAGCCTCCCAAGTAGCTGGGACTACAGGCACCTGCCACAATGCCCGGCTATAATTTGGTTGCAGTTGTCATTGTGGTTTAGCAGGCCTGGGCTGGGTTTGAACTCACCACCCTCAGTGTACGTGGCCAGTGCCCTGCTGACTGAGCTATGGGCGCTGCCCCGTCTCACTACTTTAAACAAAAGCTTATGTTTTATAATAGTGATAAAAGATTAGTAGAGACTGATTTATATTTTTAGACCTGAAATAACTTCAGGTAATATGGTAAAACTACTAAAAAACATTTAGAAATAAAGACAACCAGACACAATTGATACTTTATTAACATCTGGCATTCTTTACCTCTTCAATTTGTCTACGGAGATTAAGTTTTCTTCTTATGTGGTCCCGATGTCGTCTTTCTTCGGCTCTCATCCGGAGTACGCTCCGTCTTTCTGTTGTGCGTTCAATCTTGTCCATTTCTTTATTAATCATATCCATACATCTAAGTAAAAGTGAGAGTATAAGCGATGGTAAGCTAGGTGCTACCTTTACAATGACATCATCTTTTTTGACATTCCCAAACCACCTGCTTGGTTGTTTTTTATTTCTTGAACTACAGGCAATTTAGTTATTCAGGGACCTTTAAACTAGCCTGACCCACCAACTCACCATGCTGTACTCATTTTACTAATCTCTTGTATACAATTCTCTGCTATTGAGGCTGGGATAATGGCAAAATGCAGAACAAAGTGATCCAAAGGATTTTATTCAGAAGTGATTCATAACGCAGTGGTTTGGGGAACATAAGTTTCCAAAGACGGCTCTAATCAATGGAAGAACTGACTTCAAAAAAACTAATAGGCTTGAATTTCCTTTGTAAAATAAGTGGGCAGTAGCCTTCCTGGAATTCCTAAGTCCCTGAATGTGTGAGACGAATCCGTGTAATATGAGTCAGGTGTTGGGGAACTGGCCTTCATCCCTGATAAAAGGGAGAACTAAAACTCATCCCTTTACCTCCTGAGGCATGGGCTTGACCTCTGCATGGTAACATTGGATATATGTGGGTAATAACTGAATGATCATATACAGTTGATTGAAGAATGACTCATGTTTACATTAGCATCAGACAGACTTATAGCAACTCTCCTGTTCTAACCTTGCACTAATTTCCTTAAATTTAAGTTTGAAACATGTGCTGAAGACACCTTCTTTCTCCCTCAACTATCGTGGACTTGGGTTCTCAAGAACAAGAGTTCGTGCTTTGCATTTCTTCTTCAAATACCAGTTTGGCTTACCTCTTGGGCTCCTAGGGCCTGCAGTTTCTCAGGTAGAAACTCTCCTCCCTAGCCTTGGCACCAACCTTCCCAATCCCTGTACCTCTTGATCTACCTTTCTCCCTCTTCATGTTGAAGAGTATAGGGAGGTTAAATAGTGTCTAGTATTTTTGTTCATCCTGTTTTCAATTCTTTCTGGTATTTTTGCAACTTTTGGGGATTCACAATGTAGTCCGTGAAATGTGTATTAACGTTGATCATACCTGTGTTTTAGTAACATTTCTTGGTCAGGAGTCGTCTGTGTATCTTTTTGTAATAACCATTCTTGGAACTGAGAGACATTATAAGTTTCACAGGATTTCTTGTTTTGACACAATTTCTTTACTTGCCGTTCAATCATTTTCTGGAAGAAAAAAGATTTAACATTTTTATATTTGCCATAAATAAACTTGTTTTTTGATATGTCTTCTTATGTTTCAGGCTTAGTAAACATCCTGTACTCGGCAAATGGTTAATTCAGTTAGCCTGCATTTAAGTCTAGTGTGGCTCCATTCCAGACAAGTGAAAGATTTTCTCTATAAATGAAAAGCAAATATCTCATTTTATCTTTTATCGATCGCTTATAGAAATTGGATTTGATTTGTTTTTAATACTTCTAGGTCAGAATATTGGAAGAAAATAGTCAGTATAGGACCAAACCTTACATAGAAGTTGTCTTACTGGCCAAAATAAAACAAATTTGAGTATTTAACTTACTTGTTCTTTTATATAATTTCTTTCAAAGTCTAATTTTAAACTGGTCAGATAATGCCTGTATTTATTGAGTTCCTTCAAGGAACATACAACCTACAAAAACAAAAACAAAAAATATATAAATACAAAGTTGTAATAATCATAACACTTTACAGAGAAGAGAGTTAAAAAGAACATTCATTTTAGTAGGAATTTGGGATAAAGTCTAATAATGCATTTGGGTGATAGTTTTGAAGGCAATCTTTTACACAATTGTATCCAAATCTTATTTCATTAACCTGGCTTACATAATAATCAGGAATTTACCATTCCCAAATAGTTTGTTATTAAAACATCAATGTAGTAATGATGTTTAACTCCCCAAAGTATTTATTCTATCAAGTTGTATTTTGCTAGTTTCCCACTTTGTCTCTGGTTTACCCAAAGGGTATGGGAAATATTCTTTGACAAGTATAAAGTATTATTTTGAGACCAAGGGGTATAGATCTACAATATATTTGGGAGAAAATAACTGTGGGTGTGTGTTTGTGTGTGTATGTGTCTTTATATACTCGAATTATTTGGTAATTATCTTTTGTTGTTATAAAAGAAAAAAGGACAAACAGGAACAAATAATTTTATTTAGAAAGAACAGCTGCCTGATTTTCCTTGCCCCAAATGCTGGGTAATTCATTGAGTTTTTTTTTATTAAGTACTCTCTATTGCTCAATTAAAAATTGGCACAGACTTTCAGTTAAGTACAGAAGCAAGCATCTATCAAATGCCTAGGGTTTTGCTCGTTAACAGGAAGTAGGTTTCAACGCACTTTGTTATTGCTGGTGATGTAACCACCCTTCTTTAATCTCCTCAGGATATCTTTTCGATTATAGTACGCTTTTAAATGTGGATCATGTAGACTTTTATAGCTGGTTTCCAAAAGTCGACAGTAAGGATCACGCAAGTTAAAATCGTAAGATGGTTGATAAAGCTGCAAACATATTCAAAAGTATTACAAATATAAAATGAATGAAGTCACACTTTTAAACATCAATTTGTTGAAATGATTAGGATGTTCATTGAAAATAAAGCATGCATGGGGTTTATCTTTTAATGATGGCTACACAACTCTAAGAATATACTAAAAACTATTAAGTTGTGTACCCTAAATGTCTCAAGAAAAGAAAAGAGGAGGAAAAAAAAAGAAGAGAAAAAAGAAAGCATGCAAGCAGAATATGAGGTGAGAGAATGCAGAGAATGGACTGAATGGGGTAAACCTAATTGCCTTTCTCTTGCTCTGTGCTCCCACACCTGCCTTAAGGCTGGAGGTGGGCTGTGGAATCCTGATATGTGAACCTCGTGTTTCATCTGCTTGTAGCCTCAACTTCAGCCCAATTCCTGAACATAGAGGGTGAAATTAACCGTTGGGAAGGAGAGCAGGTGAGCGCATGCCAGGATTTAGGAGCCAGATGGACAAAGGCACAGGAGTAAGAACCAGCGTGGCATGTGGGTGCAAGCAGAAAAGAACCCAACCTGTGAGAGTGAAGCCTCTGGGTTGGAGTTAAGGCTAGACGGGGTGGGCTGAGGGACACCATGAGACCTATCACTAAAGTGAGGTTCAGGAACTTAAGCACTTTAATTCACTAACTCCACTTGGTGTGCAAAGCAAATCGTAGCAAAGTGTTTTCAAGTTTAAGAGAAACTTAAAAGGGTAAAGAAAATCATTTACGCACTATTAAAGCTTAGTTTACCTTTTCACACATATTTGTAGTATAAAATACACTATTACTTCCTGGGATAACAGGCAGTTTGACCCCAAGAGGCAGATCCAATAGGTGAGATACCCCGACCTCTGGAGCGGAGTTTTTCTTTGAGCTCTGTCAGATACAATTGGAAAGTTTGTCCAGGAACTATTTATTTAGTTAGACCAATCTACTCCCACTTCGATGGGCAAATACCTCCAAATAAATCAAAGAATCACACACTCAGGGTTGAAGGAACCTGCTTGGATGGCGGACAACCTGGGAGACCTCCTCACTTCCCTGGGTCACCGGCACCAGGTATAGGCCCCGCCCAAGGCCATCCCGCCCAGTGAGGGCCGGTGGAAGCCCCAGCCACTCGCTGCCCGCGGCCGAGATCCGCCCGGTTCTCTCCCGCTCGCCGAGGTCCGCCCCGTTCTCTTCCCCTCGCCGAGGTCCGCCCCGTTCTCTTCCCCTCGCCGAGATCCGCCCCGTTCTCTTCCCCTCGCCGAGATCCGCCCCGTTCTCTTCCCCTCGCCGAGATCCGCCCCCACCCCGTCAGTCTGTCCGCCCTCTCCAGACCCGGCCGTGGGACCAGAAGGAGAAAGAGGAAGGACTAGGGGCCACTCACGGTCTCTGCGGCACATTGCTCCTTGTCTGTATTTAGGCTGCTGGAGGCCGCCTTGGCGGCGGCCGCTTCAGCAGTCTTATAGCAGTTGCTGAGGTACAGATCCATCGCTACCCGTCAGCCCCCAGTGGGCTGGGGGCTGGGGGTAGCGCACAGATCACGTTTCTCCTCCGCTCGCTCAGTTCCGTCCGTCGCGCTCGGAGTCCTGAACAGGACTGAGGGCCTGAGCCTTGGTTGCTAGGGTAACGCGTCCTCCAGGCCACGCCTTTCACAATGCAGCATTCTGAACACGACCTCAGTGGGCGACCTCAGTGGGCGACCTCAGTGGGCGTCGTCCCAAATAACGTCACTCTCGGGGGTCGGGTGGGCGGCGGGTGGGGCGGGGGGGGTCAGGGAAGAGGTGACCACGTTGCCTCGCCGGAAGCGCATGCGCAGGACGTTTCAGCACCTCACAGTTGGAAAAGTGGTACAAGAGTCCCTGGGTCACTATGAAAGTTTTGAGACAAATTGTGTCAAGAATCATAAATGGAAATAAATGGTAAAATATTAATACCAATAGATTGTGGCAGATTATATTATGTGTTTTGTAATTCCTAGAACAACCACTAAGAAAACTATGCAAGGTAATATATTCAAAACGTTATACGTAAATCAAGATGGATGTCTAAGAATGTTCGTGTATCCTACACGAAGGCAAGAAAACAGAAACAGATGAATGAGAAACAGGGGAATGAAACAGAAAACAATTAATAAAATGGTATACTTAAGCCCTAACATATCACTAATTACTTTAAATGTAAACAGTCTAATCCTAGTAATTAAAATATAAAGATTGGCAGAATCAAGTAAAAACACGATCCAACTATATTCTGTCTACAAGAAATACACTTTAAGTACACTGACGTAAGTAGGTTGAAAATAAAAGGACGGAAAAAGATATTCAAAGCAAATATTAATTTGAAAAAGCAAGGATAGCCATATTAATATCAGATAGACTTTAATTGCTAGAGATAAAGAGGACATTATACAATGAAGAAAGCATCAATCCATCAGGAAAACATGTTTCTAAATGTACATGCACCAAATAACAGAACCTCAAAATACATAATACACAAGAAAATGGAGATGAAAGGAAAAATAGACAAATTCACAATTATAGCATGGGACTTACTAAATGCCTATCAACAGGAGATTGGACAAATAAATTTTATGTTGTACTCATGCTTATACAGCAGTTAACTTTGAAAAACTTGGAGTCACATCTATTAATAACATGTCCTTCAAAAACAATGTTGAGCAAAACCCAGCAAGTTGCAAAATTATATAATTTATCTGAATAATTTTTATGAGTAATCATTTATGTAGTAGTATAATATCTGGCATAAAAAAAGGAAAACTGACTTAGGGTAGTAGTACTCCTAGGGAGAAAGGGCAAATGAAATCATAAAGGGGTATTAAGGAGACTTTGACTTCATCTTTCATATTTTATTTCTTCAAATCAATACTGGTTCTTCTTTTATGCCACTTCTAGAACAATTCAGTCTTAAAGCAATAGGCAGAGCAGAGCAAGGTAGGTTTCCATGCAGAGGGGAAGCTCTGGGGTGCTCGACTGATGTAAGGCAGGGAACCACAGATGAAGGCAGCTTGAAGTGGAGTCATAACTCGAGAAGAGTGAAAAGGTTGTTTCCTGTGGAAGATGATTTGGTGTAAAGAATCAGAGCCAAGGAGGAGAGAGGAAGGCATCCATATTTATTGGCCGCCCAGTGTGGGGTATCAGAATCCAAGCCGGTCAGTGAGGGTGTTTACATGGAAAGATTGTCTAGTAGAGGATTCAGAGCGTGAGTAGGGTGAGGGAGTTACCACGTATGGGACAGCATGGGATATCAGAACTTGTGTTAGTTTCCTAGGGCTGCGAAAACAAAGTACCACAAAGTGGGTGGCTTTCAACAACAGAAATTATCTCATAGTCTTAGAGGGTAGATGCCTGAAATCAAACAGTTTTTAGGGCTCTGTTCTCTCTCCCTGAAACCTGTAGGGGAGTCCTTTATTGCCTTCTAGTTCCTAGGGGATTGCTTACAATTTTTGGTCTTCCTTGGCTTGCAACTGCATAATGGAATCTTCCCTGTGTGTCTTGGTCTTCACATACTTGTCTTTTTAAGTCTTGGATTAGGGGCTCATCTTACTCCAGTATGACCTCATTTTAAGTTAACTAATTATATCTGCAATGACCTTAACTTTAAATAGGATCACATTCTGAGATACTCGGGTTGAGGAATTCAACGTATTCTTTTTGGAGAGGACACAATTCCACACATAACAGTCTGTTCTTTGTCCCCTCTCCAATTAATGTCCTTCCCACCTTCAAAATACATTGACCCTATTCCAACATCCACAAACATTTTAACTGATGATTGATTGGCTCCATAAGTCACACTGGTAATCTCTTTATACCAGGCTGTCCAGCCACACTTTTGGTGTTCGCTCTAGACTGTAGCTTTTCAATATTTTTGTAGAATGATTAAGCTATGAATATTTCAAATCTTCGGGTTCTGATTCCTTTTTGCTTAATAATAATTTATCTTTTCCTCTGTCATCTTACTATAAGAAGCAAAGAGAAATCAGGTTGCATGTTCCACTTTGCTTGGAAATTACCTTCGCTAAATATCCAGGGTCGTTTCTTACAAGTTGTACTTTCTTCCTAACAATAGAAGATAATTCAGCCAAATTTGATGACACTTTACTACAAGTATCACCTTCTTTCCAGTGCCTGCTAACTTGTTTCTCATTTCCACCAGGCACTCCACCAAAACCACTGTTAACGTTCATATTTCAAATAACATTCTTTTCAAGGCAATCTAGTCTTCTATCATAAACCTCAAAATCATTCCAGCCTTTACTCATTACCTAATTCCAATTCCACTTTCACATTTTTGGGTTTTTTTGCATTATTTTGCCAGGGCCGGGTTTGAACCCGCCACCTCCGGTATATGGGGCTGGCACCCTACTTCTTGAGCCACAGGCACCGCCCCACTTTCACATTTTTTTAGACATTCCTGCCCCACTTTCTAAGAACAAAATCTGTATTTAGTTGACTAGAACTGCCTTAACAAAGCACCGGAAACTGGGTGGCTTAAAACAATAGAAATGTATTTTCTCATATTTCTAGAGGTCAGAAGTCCAAAGTCAGTGTGCCAACAGGACCATGCTTCCTCTGAAATCTTTAGGGGAGGCTTCCCTTGCCTTTTTCTGGCTTCTGGTGGTTTGATAGCAATCTTTGGTGTTCATGGCTTTCAAATGCATAACCCCAATCTCTGCCTTCATTATCACATGAATTCTCCCTGTGTCTCAGTCTTCCTGTGGCCATCTTCTTATAAAGACACTAGGCATAATGGGTCTTAATCTTAACTAATTACATCTGTAAACGTATGAGTTATTGAGGGGCAAGCTTTCAGCACATCTTTTTTTAGAGAACAAAATTCAACCTATAGCAGACTCTAAACAAGGTGAGAAGAGTCTTTTTGTGTGAGGGCAGTCCAGCATGGGGAATCAATCATATTTGGAGCAGGGTGAGGAGGATATCCACACATTTGGGTGATGTAGTACAAAATGTGGGATCCTGGGCAGTGTGAGCAAGGCATCTATGTAAGGGAAAGCCTGGTGAGGAAGTCTGAGCCCAAGTAGAATAAAGAGAGCATCTATGAGAGGTGGGTTTCTGAGCCTGAACAAGCTGAGTAAAGCCAGTGCTGTACATATGGGTGGGAGTGGGGATCTGCTATAAATTGTCAGAGCCTGAGTGAGGTGAGGAAGGCGTGCATACAGGAGGGATAACCTAGTGTGGGGTGATGAAGGGTGACTGTATGTGGACAGCCTGGCATGGGTTTTCAGAACCATAATAGGTCATTATTGAGATAACTGACGGAATTTATATGAGGTCTGAAAACATTGGTGGTTGCACCGTGGTTATGTAGGAAAATGTCTTAGCTCCTATTAAATACTGAAGTGGCTGGGGGCTATGGGCATGAAACTGACAACCAAAAAACCCAAAAAGATTTGGAATTGTACGTGCAACTTTTCTGTAAGTTTCAAAATAGAAAATAATGAAAACCTCTGAAGCAAACATGGCGAAATGTTATAATTCTAGAGGCCTGCTAGTATATTCATATGTGCTTATCACATTACCTCTAGTTTTCTATGTGATTGTAACATTTTACTTGTTTATTTCTTTTACAGACACGTTCTCTGTCACCCAGACTAGAGTGCAGTGGCACAATCAGAGCTCACTGCAACCTCAAACTCCTGGTCCCAAGTGATCCTTTTGCCTAGACCTTCAAAGCACAGGGACTACAGACATGAGCCGCCGTGCCCAGCATGATTGTAACATTTCAAAATAAAAATATATTAAAATTAAAGGTAATGCTAGCCGGGCGTAGTGGTGGGCACCTGTATGTAGTCCTAGCTACTTGGGAGGCTGAGACAAGAGAATCTCTTAAGCCCAAGAGTTTGAAGTTGCTGTAAGCTGTGATGCCACGGGACCCTACCTAGGGTGACGGTTTGAGAATCTGTCTCAAAAAAAAAAATTAAAGGCAATGCATGCTTATTATAGAAAAAGAGAAAGCATATCACTCGTGAATTTATTGTTCCCAATATATTTCTTTTATGCTGAAAAAGGTAATTATTAAAGTAAACTGAATTTAATGGTATAAGATTTTGAAAGTGAGGGTGATTTTTCTGAAGCTAAAATCAGATAAGGCATTTTTCTTTTTTCACCTTCAGAGGAATGTTTAAATCGCTCAAGTTTAGTGCGTTCCGACTTAAGGTGCCTGTTCACTTGTGAGTCGTGGCTGCAATCAATCACTAGAGGGCGCACTTCTATCAAAGACCGCACAAAGTTTTGAAAACAAAATACTGTAACATTTTTTGAAACCTATAAAAAACGAAATTCAAAAACACTTCCATCCATCTTTTAAAACTTCAGCATGGTATCCCGGTATTCTTTTTTTCTATTTTACATCTGCTTACTTTATTTTTAGAATGAGAAGATGTGGAATCTATTGTTCACTACATGGCTATCAAAATACTGTATTTTTCATTTATGCTTAATTGTTCCTCTTTGCACTAGGTAGTGGCATGAATCGTTTTGAGGTTATGTAGGTTCTTCCTACAATATTCTCACTCTTTTACAGAGAGGCAGGATTGTGACAATTACTCTATAAGAAGTCCTGTCCTAGATATATCAGCCCCTCTTTGGAGTTTTGAGATTGTTGGACGCAAAAACTTGGGAGTGATTTATTGGGAGCATGAGAGAGCCCACTTGCGATTGGAGGCATAAAGCTGAAAATGAAGCTTGCTTTAGCCAGTATCAGTTTCTGGGATGCAGATGTAGAGAAGCTGGAAAGTTAAATTTAACTTTGGCTTGGGTTTTTCCAGGTAACTTTGATGGCAGAAAAGGAACTGGGGAGCTGAGGATAGATGCCAAGTAGTGATTATAATCATGGATCATAAAATCTGAGATGGATAAAGATGAATGTGAGAATATGATGAAGTGATGGAGAGCAAAAAGATGGTTAGAGGTGGAAAGATTGTTGAAGTGAAGATACTAGAGAGAGTTAGAGAAAAAGAGAGTAAGGTGCTTACAATGGAGAATTTTCTGGTGATACAGCAATTTATAATGACAAGGTCTAGAAAGTGAGCATGGATGTGGGTGGATAAGGATGGCAAGATCTTTGGAGTGGAGGAGGTCAAGCAGCTGAGAGGCCAGAGTGTTGTCTGAATTACTTATGACATAGACAATAATCGTACATCTGTTTGTAGATGTTTGTATGTACATAGACTTTACATAGCTATTGAAATCACCAAGAATGATGGGATAGGAGCAGTCATGGAGAGAAAGGTAGCAAAACATGAGCTAAAATTTTTAATGAATAAGGGAGCAAAAACTGGAGGAGTGGAGACTGCAACAACAAGGAGAGGTAATAGGTAACATAGTCTGACAGTAAAGTGGTTTAGGGAGGACCCACAAACAGAAAGTGGCAGGAGGAACAAGGTGGATAACTATCCCACTTCTGGGTCCAGTGACACATGCAGTGTGACAAAAAGGTAGACAACGTATAGGAACCAATATCCTCAGAAGTGAGCCAAGATTTTGATATAGCCATAAATTCAAGAAAAATTTTGGAGAAGCCGAGGAAGTAGGGGATTTTGCAGAGGGGGTGGTAGATTGAGTTACATTAGAAGATACAGGAACTACAAGTGATAATGGATGATCTATGGTTTGAACTTTTGTGACAAATGAAGTAAATAGGTATTCAGAGCATGACAAGTCCTATGTTCTCTTGGCTGGGGGACAGATGGTCAGTTTTAAACACAGAATCTCCTTGGGAGTGTGTCTTTTCCAGTGTGATGGTTGATAATGGGGATTATGAGGGGGATGTGGAAAGGTGGTTTTGCCAGTGGCATGCAAAATGCTGGGCCTTCCTTTAATCATCTTAAGGGAAGTGTCAAATCCAGAGGAGGCTTGACTTTAACAGAGGGATTGTAATCCTCAGAGCTTCCCATTTGCTCCTATTGGGTAACAGTAACACCTCTTTCATTTATTTCATTTTCATAGTCTTCTGATCACTTTCAGTTTATTTCAAAATATTAAGGGGGTATACATGTTGTTACATGGATACACTGTATAAATTCAGGTGTGGGCTTTCAGTGTGCCTGTCACCTGAATAGTGTACATTGTACTAATAGATGTGTTTTTAGCTCTTACTTCCCTTCCACCCTTCCCGCCTCTTAGTTTCCAATGTTGATTATATCTCTTTTTGTCTCTGTGTACCCATCATTTAGCTCCCACTTTTTTTATTGTTTGGGATTCATTGAGGGTACAAATAATTAGGTTACACTGATTGCATTTGTTAGATTAAGTCCCTCTTATAATTGTGTACCGCCCCCAAGAGGTGTGCCATACACCATGACTGCCCATCCCCCACCCTCCTCTCCTCCCCTTGCTCCCTCATTCCCCTTCCCCCACCTTGTATTAGCTCATCTACTGCCTTCATATTAGAATTGAGTGTTTGGATTCTTGCTTCTCTGTTCTCATGATGCTTTATGAAGGCCAATTAAGGTCTGTTTTATAAATCTGAAACCATTTAAATTGGGTGCATATATATTTAGAATTGAAATGTCCTCCTGTATTGTTCTCTTGAACAGTATGAAGTGTCCATCTTTGTCTTCTTTTTTGACTCTAGTTGCTTTCACTCTGCTTGTATCTGAAAATAAGATTGTGATTCTTCCTTTCTTCTCATTTTCATTTATCTGAAATATTGTTTACCATCCCTTCACCCTGAGTCTTGTTTTGTCCTTTGAGGCTTGGTGGGTTTCTGGAGACAACATACCTATGGATGACTTGGGCTTTTTATACAATCAGTCAGCTGTGCCTCTTCAGTGGGGAATTCAAGCCATTAACATTGAGAGAATTGATAAGTGTGGTGGAGTTCTAGTCATCTTATTTATTTGTTTATTTATTTTTGAGACAGGCTTTAAGCTGTCACCCTGGGTAGAGTGCTGTGGCATCACAGCTCACAGCGACCTCCAACTCCTGGGCTCAAGTGATTCTCCTGCCTCTGCCTCCCAAGTAGCTGGGATTACAGGCACCTGCCACAACGCCTGGCTATTTTTTGGTTGCAGTTGTCATTGCTGTTTGGCGGGCCAGGGCTGGATTCGAACCTGCCAGCTTAGGTGTATGTGGCTAGTACCTTAGCCGCTTGAGCCATAGGCACCGAGCCATAGTCATCTTATTTTTTGAAAGTCCATTGCTTAGTTTTATCCTCTGCATCATTGTGGAAGCTAGGTTTTGTACTTTAGTTTCTGGGTATTTAGTTTGCTGGTGGTCCATTGTGTACGGAATAGGTCTAAGTATTTCCTGTAGAGCTGGTCTTGTTGTGGTGATTTTCGTAAGTTTTTTCACATTAGTAAAAAATGTTATTTCTCCATCAGTTTTACAGTTTTTTGGCCGGGCTGGGCGGAACCCACCACCCCCGGTATATGGAGCTGGTGCCCTTACTCCTTGAAACACAGGCACCACCCCTCTCCATCAGTTTTAAAGCTTAGCTTAGAAGGATATAGAATTCTGAAAATTGTTTTCTTTAAGAAGATTAATGTTAGGGGTAGTGCCTGTGGCTCAACGAGTAGGGCGCCAGCCCCATATACCGAAGGTGGCGGGTTCAAACCCGGCCTCGGCCCAACTGAAAAACAAAAATTAGCCAGGCACTGTGGTGGGAGCCTGTAGTCCCAGCTACTTGGGAGGCTGAGGCAAGAGAATCACCTAAGCCCAGGAGATGGAGGTTACTGTGAGCTGTGTGACGCCATGGCACTCTACCAAGGGTGATAAAGTGAGACTCTGTCTCTAGAAAAAAAAAAAAGATTACTGTTAGATGATTCTTCTCTTCTGTCTTCAAAAGTTTCATTTGAGAAGTCCACTGTCACCCTGATGGCTCTACCTCTGTAGGTGAATTGCTGCTTACCCCCTGGATACTTGCAGAATTTTCTCTTTCGTCTTGACTTTCAACAGGTTTATGACCATGTGTCTTGGAGAAGCTATGTTTGAGTAGAGATGACCAAGGTTTTGGTCACCCACTGAAAGAAGTGTGTCATAATGTTTGGTGATACTTTGGATATTTTAATTCATCATATCCTCCAGTAGGCCATCCTTTCCTCTGGGGAATTTTGCTTCCCCTTCTGGCATACCTATAATTTGTATGTTTGACCACTACATGAAGTCTGATAATTATCTGAATGAACACTCTGTTTTCTCTCTCTTTTCTGCCTCTTTACCTGCCTCGAATACCTTTTCTTTTCTTTTTTTTTCCCTGAAACTTGCTAATTACCAGCTCAAGTACTATCTGAAGCCCCAGGCTGGGTTAGGTGCTCTGGGATACCCACTGCACGTTTTACCTTAATCCACAGTGCACTGATTAGACAAAAGGTGGTTGATTTCTCCTAGTAGACTGTAAGCACTTTGAGGACAGAAACAGTGTCCTATTCATCTCTGTGTTCCTTATATAGAGCCTGGCTCACTGTTGGTGCTTAGCAAAGTGTGTTGGTCTGAAATGCCCTAGACCAACCAAGGTTCTCAGAATAAAAGAAAAAGACAGGTAAGTTTGCAATGTACCTGTTCTCACCTTATGGAAACTGTCCTACTTAGTGAAAAGAAGAGGTACTTGCATGGTCCACTTGTGTCCTACTCCAGAGGATTGACCTAGCAGGAGAGGACCATACGTTCTGTGATACAGCTCTCCTCCTGTGTCATCCCATCCTCTGTGGTTATCACAGTCTGAGCTGGTTCTGGGACATATTTATGTTAAGTGGTGGGATTTTTTCCAGGTCACTGTTGGAAGCTCTTGAGCAGTGGGCTGGGTGAGTCCCTCTCCAAGGAGTGGATGGTTCAGACCTCCCCATGGTCATGGCAGAGATGACTGGGTGAGGCTATTTAGGTGGTGGCACCAGATGTCAGGGCTGTGGGCATGCACTCTGCTCAGTTCCAGGGCCAGTGGTGGTACACAATGGAAGGAAGGTTATTTTGAGCAGGTCTGTGGCAGTCTGGGAGGGGGGCAGTGTCACAGAAGCCATGCAGTGTGGGGAGTGGTTGGGGTTGCTGATGTGCAAGGCATGCACTTCTGCCAGTTTCATTGCATACAGGGCCCCCAGAGCATATAGAACAAGGTGCCACAGTAGCTGGGCAGGTCTCAGGACCTTGGTTGGCAGCTGGGTGGTCAAAGATCTTGGTCAGCACCTGGGTAAGTTTCAGAGCCTTGGCCAGTGATTGGGCGTGTCATTGGATGGTACCTGGCAGCTAGTTGGCTCATTGGGCTGCTGTGGCTAGGTGGCCCACCACTGGTGTGGCAGACGGGATGTGCCGTGCCTCACTGGCAAGTCTCAGTAGCTGGGATTCTTCTTCTACCTAGGTCTGACTGTGGTAGCTGCTATGGTGTTACTCAGGTAGCAGCAGTGATGCTATTGAGATGGTGAGATGGTAATGGAAGATGCTGAGGGCCTGCGGGTGCCTGCTTTATTTGGATACCCTGGAAATGGTGAGGTGGGTAGTGGCAGTGGGGTGCATGGCAACCCTATCGTAGTGCATATGAGAGAACTTGCTTTCCCCACTCCCTGCATGGCCTTGCAGGAGTAATGAGGAGGTGGCTACAGTGGACCCAAACCCCCTGTAGAGCAGGAGCTCTGAGATTTAGGGCACAGAATGGTGTCCCAGGATCAGAAGCCAGTAGGACCCCACTCTTCAGTGCAGTTCAGCTGTACACCCTCGAAGAAGTTCCTTGATCACTTCAGTTCAGAGGCTTGCTGAGGTGGCAGAGCCCTCTCACAGCTTGGCTTACAGTGTCCACTGGGGGAATATGGAACCCCAATTTCCCAAGGATCTCTCCCTGACCCTTCCCCCATATGGATGCTTCCTGCAGGTACCTTCCAGCCATGCTGAGCAGATCACCCTGCCTCTCTCTCCTTCATTTTGAGTATCTGCAGTTGCCTCTCTGAGACAGCCCATCTATGGGTCTACCAGAAACTTTAGATCCTCTCCTCAAAAGCAGCAAGTGTGGGCTGCTCTTTAGTCCTCCATCTTGGCCCCTGTCCCTCCTCATCACTTTAAAATAGTACACTGGCTTTTTGTGCAAATATTATGAAATATTCAAGTAATATTGAAAAATATAATGACATTAAAAAATAAACCTCCCCAAATAATCCACAGTAACACTAGCTGAGCATCATCTCGACATTTCTATGAATTTTTATATATGTAACTACTTTACATGGTCTTGGGTTTCTTTTAAATAATACAAGTCCATGGTTATAAACAGTTTAAATACTACAGATTGATTGTAGTCTTCTCACTTTATAAATATGGATATTGATTTCTAGAGAAAGAAAAAGATATGTACACGTTCATTCATCAAATCAGTTAGGTCCAGGTCTCTTGACTTCCCAGTTAGTGGGTCTTTGTTTGTTAAGCCATGCTCCTTTCCTTTTATCATCTACATGCAATGCTCCCTCCCTTTTTACCATATAGCTCTCTGAATGGTTAATTTCCCTTTGAATTTGAACATTCATTCACCTAGTAATTCAGTAAATCTTTATTTGACACCTACTGTATGCCAAGCAAAAATGCTAGGCATTGGGGTTGTGCTAGTGAACAAAACAGACATGGTCTGTGACTTTGTTAAGCTTACATTCTATAGAATGCAAAGAAACTTTGTGTTTCACACCTCAACTTTCTGTAATCAGGCAAAGCCCTGTATCACTATGCGCTTGTTTATAACTCCAAATCCTTCAATAGTGATGAGAAAACAAAATGAAAATTGTTATACTTGAAATCATACTCTAGCACGTGGAAATACCAAAGGAGTACTTTCAAGTAGTAGATATTAACAAAATTTATGAGATCTACAATACTTTTCTGCAGCTACAGTTCAATTAATTTAAAAGTTTCGTTTAAAAATAACATAGTGTCACATATAACAAAAGAAAACATGCCCATAATCCAGCATTTAAAGTTTACAAACATATACAATTTATAAAGAGAGAGGCAGAAGTCTTTCTTTCTCATTCTATGTGTGTCTTCACCAACTTTTTATATGTTTATATAGATTTTACTTTTTTCAATAATAAAAGGATTGTGTGATCGTTGCAAAAATCCAAACAATACAGAAAGACCTACATCAAATAGAGAGCGAAAGCTCCTCACATACCCACCTCCAATCTCAGTCCCTACAGGTAACTATTAGCATATTCATGTGCATTTAATGCGAATATTTTCAAATCTTTTTCTATGCATTTACACCCCACCCACATACCCCCCAAGGGGGCTTTTTTATGTTTTTTGTTTTAAATTAGCAGTGGTTAGTAATTTAAAGTTCAGAAGTTGAGGGCACATTTCTATATTTTTCATTTTCTACAAGTAGAACAATGCAGCCATATGCCAGTCCCTCTCTGGATTTAGTACCCAGTGCTTGGAATGTGAGCAGATGCTGAAGGCTATTAATGGCCCCTTGAAAGCGGGCCCATTTGTGTATGTTACAGACACAAGGCCAAAGTTGAATGTAGTGGCCAACTGAGCAGCTGGCTAGGGGGTAGGAAAGTGAAGAACATGCCAACATGGGTTGCAAGCTGATGGGCTATGGGAATCACATCATCTGGAGCAGTGTTCTGACACTCCTATAATTTAGGAAATGGAAACAATACTTAGAATCTTATAGACCTTTAACCTCAATGGCTACATCTGTGTGTTGCAAATGTAATAGAAAAAAATTGAGATTCTGATATAGTCTAAATAAGATTGGTTTCTATCATGCCTAATGTTGGAAAACTCTAAGATTTTGACATTGTTTTGATACCTTATATATGAAGAATAAGCCACAGCAATGTATGTTTGATTAATGCCAACTCTCTAAACACTTTAATGTCAAATAGCTAGTCTTCATTACAAAACACCACATGTGCTCTTCTTTCCGATTAGGCATACCAACGCAACTGCAGAAGACACAGTGGTGATCTCTATCACATCAACAATCATGTATTTGTTGTCGTAGTCTCTTAATCAGATTTCGCATGAAACCTCAATGAAGTCGCTCTAACCAGACATGAAATAATTGACCTTTTCTAATTTAAAAGGCCTAACAGGGAATGGTGTCTGTGACAGGTGTAAAATTTCATTCCTTCTAGAAAATTACTCACCTAGCAGATGCTCCTTCTGACTGAAAAAGAAGTTTCATTGAAAAAAAACATTCACCTTTTATTGTGAGTATTGCACAGGCACAACGTATTAAGGCAATGGTTTCCCATGTAGCAGTACATGACTTTGATCTACTGACCACTACTATTCATTGTCCACATACATATTATAAATATTCACCTGTTTCCATTCTACAACAGTGAACTACAAGAACATTTGTAATGCTTAGGGTCTCTGGAAGTCTGATAATGCATCATAGTATTAGGCTTTCTCAAGAAAGTGAAGTAGGTTAGTGCTCCAAAGCCTTGTACTGAAAGTGGAGAGTGTTTGGGAAAAATATTCTATTTCCGTTGCTGAAAAGAATAATAAAGATCAAAAGGAGAAGTTATTTCATACCACAGTGCAAACGTAAGAAACCCTTGACCTATTATTTGGATGTGACCCTGGACTTAATTTGGTATAACTTGAAGCAATTTTCTGAAGTACCTACCATCCTCCCCCTATACTGAGCCTCACACATATGTAGACAATTCCATTGACAGCAACATGAATGTTGCCTGAATTCTACAGAGATCTCTGTGTTTTTTCTTTTTTTGACACAGAGTCTCACCATGTTGCCTCGGTAGAGTGCCGTGGTGTCACAGCTCACAGCAACCTCAAGCTTTTGGGCTTAAGTGATTCTCTTGCCTCAGCCTCCCAAGTAGCAGGGACTATAGGCGCCTGCCACAATGCTGGCAATGCTAGGCTTTTTTTTTTTTTTTTTTTTTTTGGTTGTAAATGTCATTGTTGTTTAGCAGGCCTGGCCCGTTCTCGAACCCACCAGCCTCGGTGCATGTGGCTGGTGCCCTACTCAGTGCTATGGGCACTGAGCCACATCTCTGGGTTTTGAAAGGAAGACTTGCATACTTTGAGATGGCCTTTGAGAGGGAGAGATGCTTTGCACAGAGACCTAGTTTTCCTGGGAAGGAGTTGGGTGGGTGACAGCAATGGGAGAAGTGATTGAGTCTGGACCCTCTTTGGGCTGAACATTGTTAAATTTGGGAGGAATTTAGTGAAGGTGTGGAGTTGCTGATCTTGGGTATATTAGGCTATCTGGGTGCTAACAGGGAGATGGCATTATGGTGGTTAAGCTGAAATGTGCATAGGGGCAAAGGCTTCTGACGATGGTGGCTAATATATGGTCATGCAGGGCACTCAGGCTGTTCTTTAAACTTTTCCCTCTCTGTTTCTAATCTTCCTCTGGCTTGATTTTTGTCCTCTCTTTTTCTTCTTCCTGGGGCAAGAGTGCCAGGAGTGGACTTTAGAGAGCCTCTGAACTCCTTGAAATTTCAGCAAAAGGAAGGACTGTGGTTTGTGTAAGTTTCTCTCAGTTTTCTAGGTCCAGAATCCCCAAAAGATAGATCTCTTCTCTTCTCTACCTTCCATTCAATCCAAAGTCTCTTCTTTGAAAGTTCCCCGTTTTCTTTGAATCTTATCTTTCCCTTAGTTCCTTTCTCCATTGTTTGGACATAAATGAAAATAAAGTATAGGAACCAGAACAGCTGGCTTGCAGAGACAAAGTAGCAGTTAACCCAGACAGGGGGCTTGCAGAAACAAAGTAGCAGGTTTTTTGAAACATACAAGCAGATGCTGGACGTTAACGGGCAGACACCCAACGTTAAAGAGCAGACTTGGACGTTACATTGGGCGTTAGATGTTGAACAGCTGTGGAACGTCAGTGCTGGGGAGGGAGCATGTTACCTATGCACATGTGGGGCATTCCATGCATAGAATGTACTCCCTCAATAAATAGCACTTGCTGAGGTTGCTTGGGGCCTTTCCCTGACACATGTCAGTGGGACCCACCTCCTGCAAGCTTCAAGTTTGTAATCCATGGTCTGGCCTGTTTCCTTGGTGACAGCATAGACAATAAAGTTTTCTTTGTTCACTTTTATTTGTTGAACAGAGTTTTACCTTTCATTGTAAAACCTATCGAGAGGGATCGCCTATATTCCTTGCCCATAAAACTTAAACCTTGTTAAATTTTTCAAATTAGTTTTAACTGCCTTTGAGAGAGTTGCTCTTAACAGAGAAAATATTACCTATACTCATTCCTTCTGTGAAGGCTTTGCCTTTTGCAGATCTTCTGAAAAGTAATATTCATAATAAAAAACTAGCAATTATTACATTCATTCTATGCCAGGGACTTATCTAAATTATCTTATTTAATAATAATATCCACCCCACAGAGTTGTGTTGATGACTGAGTAAGCTCATGTATATAAAATGCTTCATGAAGTGCCTGGGAGATAATAAGCTGTCAATAAATTAGCTATTATTACTGTTATTACTACTACTATTATGACTGAGTTACTAGAGTAGCTCATAGCAGTGGTCTTGGGAAAAGCAAATTTCAGGGTCTAATTACCAAGACTCTTGCTTATTAGAGCAAGGTAACTGGGAATAGGATAGTACAGGTTCATGGAATATGGCAGAAGAATAATGGTCTGGAAGCAATAGGAGTAAGTAATAGGTTGATAACTGTCTGTTTCCCACCCCAGCCTTGAGGATAAGGTGAGACTACTTTTGAAGATGGTCTCTAGCAAGGTTTATTATAGTAGTGACAAAGAGCAGATACGGATTTGGACTTCAGTGCTGACAATCCCATTCACAAGCTATATGACTAGATAAATCACTTAACTATTCAGAGATCTAATGTGCTCATCTGTAAAATGGTAGAGCTAATAGAACCTAGCTCAGATGGTTGTGTGGAAACACATGAGATAATACTTGTGTGAAGTAGTCTTAGAGTACCTGCTACCTAATAAATATTGTTGTTATTACTACTGTATTTCCAACCTTCCTGCAATGTAGGTATGTTTGTCCTCATTTTGCAGCTAAGAAAACTGAGGCTTAAAAAGGCTCTCCCAAGGAA
>CAUYRH010170022.1:0-14684 GCA_963574655.1 Perodicticus potto | reverse complement strand
GATACACCTGATATTGAAATTGGAGAAAATATATTGTTATAAAGGAAAATTACAAACATATTTCACTTATAAGTGAGGATGCAATATCCTAAACAACATATTAACAAGTTGAATTAAAAATTAATGTTTAAGTAATGTACTTCGGTCAAAATTGAATCCAATTTATGTGAGAATTAGTCACTATTTTCTTTCCTTTTTTTTTTTTTTTGTTTCTTTCCCTCCTTCCCTCCTTCTCTCTCTGTCTGCTCTCTCTTTCCCCAATGCCCAACTGTGTCATTAATTGTCACAATTAATGACAGTTGTTACTATTTTTGCCTTAGACTGTCAGTTACCTTTTAGAGTAAATGAAAATAAGAACATAATTAATTGTTTTAATTTTTTTTTTTTTGTTTGTTTGCATCACAGCTCACAGCAACCTCCAATTCCTGGGCTCAAGAGAGTCTCCTGCCTCCGCCTCCCAAGTAGCTGGGACTATAGGCACCTGCCACAACGCCTGGCCATTTTTTGGTTGCAGCTATCATTGTTGTTTGGTGGGCCCGGGCTGGATTCGAACCCGCCAACTCAGGTGTACATGGCTGGCGCCTTTGCCCATTGGGCCACAGGCACTGAGCCAATTCTTTTAATTTTTTAAATAGTAAAACACTTTCATTCTCTGGTAGCACATTCTTTTTGAGTGAAAAACTTTAATATCTCCTGTAATGCATATTTGCTAGCAATAATTTTTTTGTTTGAGTGTGTCTGAGATCTTTATTTTTCATTTTTGAAAGGCATTTTCATTTGGTATAAAATTCTGGCTGACAACTTTTTTTATCAGCACTTTGAAAATGTTACTATAAAAAAATGAAAATGTTACTATATTGCTTTCTAGCTTTCAAGTTGTCTTAAGAAAAATGTGATGTAATTCTTATCTTTATATGTAGTGAGTCTTTTTTTTCTGGCTGCCTCTAAGATTTCCTCTTTGTCTTTGGTTTTTAGCAGTTTTGCTAGCATATAAATAGATGTGTTGTTTGCTTTTCTGCTTATTTGTTTTGGTATTTATCCTGCTTGGTGTTCTCTGAGCTTCTTAAGGCTGTGATTTTGCATCTGTCATTAATCTTTGAAAAATTCTTAATAATTATTTCTTGAAATATTTTATCTGCCCCATTATCTCTTTCTTTTCCTTCTGGCATTCCTAATGGTTTACATGCCAATTTTTTTTCTTTTTTTTTAATTAAGTCATATACACATAGATCATGAATACATTTATGCATATGTGGGGTACAATGTGTTTTTTTTTTTTATGCAATCTGACGTGGTTACATCAAACCAATTTTGATTTGTTTCACAACTCTTGGGTTTTCTGTCATGTTTTTGTCTGCATGCTTCAATTTGAGTAATTTTTTGAGATCCTCAAGTTGCTTGATTTTTTTTCTTTAGTTTGTTGATTTTATTGATAAGCCAATTAAATGCATTCTTATGTCTTTTACTGCATGTTTTCATTTCCAGCATTTTCATTATTCTTTCTTATAGCTTTATTTCTTTGCTGATATTGCCCACTAAATCACACATCTGGTTTACCTTTTCCTCTTGAGTCCATAACACATTGATTATCCTTATTTTAAATTCATTGCCATACAGTTCCAACATACCTTGTCATATCTGAGTCTGGTTCGGATGACTGCTTTTGGGGGGGCTGTTAATGTGTTGTTTATTTCTCACCTGTTTGACTTTATTGTATTTTTTGTTGAAAGATATAGAAGACATTAGAAACTGAGGTAAGTATTTTTTATGCCTGATAAAGTAATATTTTTTCTTACACCAAGTCTTCAGAATAGTTCTTTGAGTTAGTCTAACAAGGACTGGGGCTGGAGTTAAGGTTTGTTCTTGCAATGGTTATGCTTGGAGAGTTATAGTCTTGACATTTCCCTAGCAATAGCTTGTATTTAGGGTGAGGTTGGTTGTCCAGAGGATGTTTTTCAGTGTATGCTCCACCCTCCACCCCAAGGTCTTCACTATACCCTGTACCTAAGAGAAGGTATGTCTCTTAAAATTTATTTTTCACTCTATGTTTGCTAACATAGCCCTAGTGGTGGGGACACTCTCTTTGGCAGGCACTGTGCCCCTGGGTCTTGAGATATAGCCTTTTCCACAAGGTATGGTTCTTCTAAGTAGGGGTAGAGGAATCTTTATCTTTCTCCTGTGACCTATTACCTCATTTCTCCTGCTATATGGGATTTTGCCAGTGCCTAAGGGTGACAGTATTTGTTGTCCCACCAGTTAAGACTTTGTTCTAGAGAGGGGAAAGATGACAATGGCACCAGGGGACTGGTGCCCATCCTGTGAGTCTGTAGCCCCTCCTGTAAGTCTGGACTCCCAAGAGACACTTTCAGGAGTCTCCCAGTCTTCCCTATGTAGACAGTGAAGAAAGACAGTGAGAGTGTATGGCCTCTCCAGTTCTTGTGCCCTCCAGAAGCTTAATAATCTCTCACCACTCTCCTCCACCAATATGCTAACCCTCTCTCCCAGCTGTGCTGACATCATTACTGTCAGAGTGAATATTATGCAGCCTTAAAGAAAGATGGAGACTTTACCTCTTTCATGCTTACATGGACGGAGCTGGAAAATATTCTTCTTAGCAAAGTATCCCAAGCATGGAAGAAAAAGTATCCAATGTACTCAGCCCTACTATGAAACTAATTTATAGCTTTCATATGAAGGCTATAACCCAATTACAGCACAAGAACATGGGGAAAGGGGCAAGGGAGGGGAGGGGAGGGGAAGGAGGAGGGTGGGTGGAGCGAGAGTAATTGGTGGGTCCACACTTATGGTGCATCTTAGAAGGGTACAGGTAAAACTTACTAAACGTAGAATATAAATGTCTGCACGTAATTAAGAAGAAAATGCCATGAAAACTTTGTCAACCAGTTTGATGAAAATATTTCAAATTGTATATAAAAACAGCACATTGTACCCCATGATTGCATTTATGTACACAACCATGATTTAATAAAAAAATAAATAAATAAATAAAAACCAAACAAACAAATAACCACCAGAGTGCCTCTTATCAAGGCAAGCCACTGCTTGCTTCCATCTCACCTCCCCTGTAGGCACATGCCTCTCCTTAGATTTGGGGCCTGTTGTTATCCTGTGAGTACAACTTTCCAGTTGGTTCAAGAAAAATTGTGAACCTGTTTGTTCCTCCTCTTATTGTTGTTTTATTGTCTACCTCCTTGAGCAGAAGACAAATGTGTGAAATAGTATTTTTTAAAAAGGTATGTAAGGTGTTTTATTTGGGCTATAGCCAGCCAAATTACTGTTCGAACATGAGGGCATAATAAAAATATTCTCAGACAATTGTCATACAGAGATTCTTATTGAAAAAAATTTTGCATGAAGTATATACATACTAAAAGCGAATAATCTGGAATATTTTAACAATGTAAAAGAATTAAAGGTAATAAAATACCTAAGTGGATTTTCTTTTCAAAAAGGGAAACTTAGTCATGGTGACCCAGAGTTAAATTTGTAGAATAATATAAATATGGTGGATCTAAGAAGAATATAAAAAGACGTAAGAGTCAGTCAAAAGTTATGTTTAATTTGAGGGAAATAATATTTTTAGAAAGGTAAGACTAGATTAAAATGCAGAAAAGTTGAATAAATTAAAAAGTAAATTATATGGTATACATGGGTTCAAATCTATCAATATTACAATAAATATAAATAGACTAAAGTTATTTATTTACAAGAGCAATATTGATAGATTAGCCTAGGACACATTAAGATATAGACATAATTGCAGAATTTTTCTCCAATTAATATGTTGCTAACAGAAAAGTTCTTTTACTAGTGGAACTTTATAAAACTTCCCAGTATAACATTTTTTATCAGACATTTTATGGGGGGAAATTCTGTGTTTCTACCCATTAAACTTAACTCAATTTTTTAGCAAAATGATTTCAAGAAAATAAAAATTTTATTTTTTTCTAAATATGATCAGAGAAATCGTGTCAAGATTTAAAAAAAAATCTCGACAAGTGGTAGGAAAGAGAATATTCATTTATGAAGTTGTTGAAAGGCATCTCAGGGTTACACTCAGCTGAGTAATTCTCCACAGTTGCACAGTTGAACTGGGCCTGCTTCTGCAGCCTTTCCTATCTAGCTTAGTCCCATAGATCAGGTCTCCAAGAAAGTTGAGGAAGTGTTAAAGAAAATTGTGGAAAAGGAAGCAAAATGAGTAAGAAATTGATCAAATGGAGATATTACTGCAAATGAGGAAACTTTTTGTTAACAAGCATGTTGATTTTTCTTATTTTTTGAGATAGTCTCACTATGTCGCTCTTGGTAGAGTGCTGTGGCATCACAGCTCACAGCAACCTCAAACTCTTGGGCTTAAGCGATTCTCTTGCCTTAGTCTCCCAAGTTGCTGGGACTGCAGGTGCCCACCACAATGCTCGGCTATTTTTTGGTTGCAGTTGTCATTGTCGTTTAGCTGGCCCAGGCTGGATTTGAACCTGCCAGCCTCGTTGTATGTGGTTGGTGCTGTAACCACTGTGCTACGGGTGTTGAGCCAAGCATGTTGATTTTTGATGATTGAAAGGGATGTTTTAACAATTACATAACTTCACATGTTTGTCACTGACATATAGACATTTTACTGTGTATATTCATGTTTTAGGAAATAGATTAGGGGGTTGTGGTTGATATGTAGTAGATTGTTAGAAAATAAAACATTGCAGATGAGGCTATTGACTGTTGTTGTATGGGGGATACCTGATTGCCAAGAGCAAATTGTTGAATTTCAATGAAAGTTGCCTTTATATAAAGCAACATCCAAAGATTGAAAACAAGAGAATTTAAGGAGACTTTAAGACATTCCTAGGAATGGAGCAGATCACTGCATAGTAAACAGTATTCATCAAGAGGATAAATATGTATGTATCTAGTTAAAATCCTTCAAAATCTATGAAGTAAAAATTGATAGAATTAGAGGAGGAAACTGATAAATCTACCAGAAGGATGGAATAGTGAATAGTGGAAAATTTCTACATGTATTTGTTCACAATTGGTAAGTTAAATGGACCCAAACCCAACAAGTATGTGAGAGGTTTCCACAATACAATTAGTAGATTCTGAGTTGGAGGCTTGATTACCTTTGGCTATATCAGTGTCGAAGGGTTATTCTTCCTATTCTTGAATCTTCCCAGGAATGAAGATTTCAACAACTTATTTGATTGGGAAGTTCCTCTTTGCCTTATGTCTCAATCTTTCTTTTTGTAGTTTTCATTCATTGGTTTTAGTTCTACCCACATTGGATTCAAGTGAAAAAGATTATTTCCAGGAATGTGATGTGAGGCATTTGTTTTGAGTTTTTCTTTGAATATGGCATGAGGTGAAGGTCTAGGTTCATTTTGGCAGATATCAAGTTACCCCAGCAGCAATTCTTTCCCCCAACGAATTGCCTTGACGTCTTTGTCAAAATCAATTGACTGCAAACATAAAGATTTTATTTTTCCAATCTCAGTTTTATTCCACTGACCTGCATTTCCCGCCCCGCCCCCCCATCCCTGTACCATGCTGTCTTGATTACCGTAGCTTTCTAGTAGGTTTTGAAATCTAGAAGTGTAAGTACTTCAAATTTGTCATTTTAAAAGAGATATTGTATTGGATTTTATATTTCCCGATAAATGGTGCAATCTGCTTGTCAATTTCTGAAAGAAAGAGCTACTGAAATTGGGCACTGTGTTTGTTACACAGCAGTGGGTAACTGGAGCAATACCATTTACTCATAGTCATATTATCATGTACTAACATCTGAATCTTCTTCCCATGAGCTGCTTCAAAGCCACATGTCTCTTACTTACTCAGTGGGTTTCTTTTTTTTTTCTTTGGACTTATGTGAAGTACTCCACCGTTTTATCTATTACATTTTATATGATTAGGTTTTGCTTAAAATTTTAGCCAGTCAGTCACCAGTTCTATCATCCAGTGGCTCTCCCGTGTCTCTCCTGTGGTCATTTACAGTTTCAGTAGCTGTGCTTTCATCTACCCTTATGCAACCAACGAATAAAAACTGTTGAGCAAACCAGGAGAAAGACCTGGACTCTGGTGTGAACCATAGAATCCAAGTGTCTCCAGGTGATACCCTGAGACTTGACTTCCTACAACAATAATTGGAAATTGCAGAAAACTACTGAGAAACACCAGGATGACGGAAGTTTCATCTGTGGGGGTAAAGCTGAGGTCTTCTGAGGGACTTTTTTTGTCTTTGCAAGCGCAGAAGAGGTCTATTCCTTTTGATGAAGAAAGAATTCAGGGATAAGATCCCTTCAGCTTTGCCTCATAAAAGAAGACTTACAGCAAGATCTCTAGGTAAAAGAACATGTCTTCCTCGGAATGTACAGTAGAGGTGAGTCACAGAATGTACTTCCTCGTTGAACTCCAGAAGGGAAAGATCAAGATCGCAATAGAAAAAAGGCTTCGCTCCACGGTGCTAAGAAAACACACCCAAGGAGTCTTGGGCAGCCTTTTGTAATTGAAATTATATTAAAGAGGGAAGAGGTTCAAGAGGGAAAAATTGACCCAGTAATGAAGGAGAGGGTAATGTTAATGCTGACTCTCTGCTGCCTGGGATGCTGAGCGTACTTGGCAAATCAGCTTCCCAGGAAGAAACGCCAAGCTGAATGGACAATTAGGAAATGATGAAGACCTTGCAGGACTAGCAACTGACAAGAACAAGGTGCTGCCTGGGGAAGTGAGACAAGAAAAATCTGGATATATGAGAAGTTTGCTTATTTTCCTTTCTCTATGCTTCCTTCCCCTCCTGTCTGGGCCTCTCCCCCGACATGCCATTCAGCCATGAGGGATTCCAGAAGATTGGTGTTTCCTTGGGAATGAGGCTTGTCAGGTCTGTCTCACAGGGTCGCCTCCACCCTTATTAGTGGCATCCCAGATCAGACAGTTGCCTGACAAGGAAGTGTCATGGCGGGACAGAGAGGGGACTTGGGCTTCTTGCTAGTGGTTTGATTATAAGGCAGGACGCTTGGGTATTCTCATCTGCTAGAGAATGGGGAACAGTGGCAACTCGTGGCACCCACCAACCCTTCTCTGGGGAGCCAATCTTCTCCATTGCATGTGCTTTTGGAGGGCCTGCCAATCAGAGAACCCTGACTTTGCTGAGTACAGGGATAAACCTGAGGAAACCCCAGCCAGGTCAACTGAAGATGGATAATCTGAGGGGCTGATGGGGAGATAAAGATGGCCAGCGTTGAGCCATTGAGGGGCCATGCCACAGAAATACATGATTCACTCTGCTGCTGCCTCCTGGTCCTCCCAAGGCTCAAATGTTGAGGGCTCCATGAGGGCGCTGGCTTAATGCAGCATGCCAATTTTCTTCCCATAAATATGTGTCCCCTCCTTATACTTCAGTTAATCAGTTGGCTGTTTATAAATAAATTCAGCTATCTGATATCAGAGAAGAGGACAATCCAGTGACATAAAGGGAGAGCGTCAGACAGAGATGCAGAATCACATTGTTTTTTACTGCCGGATGGGGCCCCACTTGCCAGCAGCATGTAGGGTGTGCATTGGGCCTTAAGTCCCTGTGCGGGTGTGGCTATGTGGAGCGACCCCAAGCAGCAGGCCGCAGAGCTGTGGCCCTTAGTCTCCCTGTTTGCAGCATCAGGGATGTGTCCAGAGTAAAGAACACATCATGAAAAGCTTTGATGATTTTGGAAAAACGATTACCAATTAATCCAAGATGGCATGAAATCTGGGCCCAGTCCCTGCAGCCGGCCCAGGGGGTCTCAGCATATCTGCTAGTGACTCATGTGAGAACCACACTTCTTTGCATCTTTGATTCTGTCACACTCTTCCCTATTGATTTCCCAATCTGGTCTAGAAGGGAAGGAAAACACACAAAGACAAAAACCCTCTGCAACTAATTAATTATTTTGCCAGTTTGAGAAGGAAGTGGGGGAAAAAACCCTTTAAAACCAAACAACAATAATTTTTAAAGGAAGCAAACCAACACATTTCCATAAAGCAAGTATGTTGGACTGGTAGGAGGCGGCAAGCTCATGAGAATGCTAAACCTCTCCACATTTGCATAGATATATTTTTAATAGGGGCTTATGAAAACAAATACTCCAACACAAATAATTATAATATTTTAATTGCATTTCTTCAGGGCTTTTTAACATTTTTCTAAAAAAAAAATAAAACATACTCGTATGTAAGACAAAGTCTCCGTTGCTATGTGGAAAGATTCTGGCAGAATCATTTGTTTTTCTTGAGCTACATGAGGAAAGAAGGTGCAGATGTGGTTTGTTCACCTCTGTGAAGTGCAGGGATTCTGGGGAATTAAGTGCCTGCTGTCCTGTTTCAAGAGGAGAGTCACAGCTCATGTTTTGTCACCCACTTGCCACTTGCCGAGTCCCTCACAAATGTGAGTAGGAGTTTGGTAAATACTTTTGAACAGGAATCATTCACCCTTATTTTGGGAGCACCATGTTACCGCTGCCATGGGTCACAGAACACCACAAAGGGAAGGGGCCCAGAGAATTCAAGGTGACTATGGACTGGGAGGTGAGGATGCTGTAGCTGTTTCACACTGTCCCTGGGGCCCCGCGTCATCTCTTTTACTGCAAACTGGCCTCAAGCTGCAGAAGCCAGCAGACCAGCTCCAGGATCACTCAGCTGTGGCTGGCTGGTGAGTTCTCCTTGTCATTCAACAGAAAGAGTTCTTCCCTTTCTCTCCACTCTTCCTCAGTTAGCTTGAGCCAGCCCCAGATTCTGGGGCATTTTATCTTGCACTCTGCCTCCAGCAATGGACACTTTGATGGTAGGATCTTACATATCACTGGAAGGGACTTTCAGTCTTTTGAATCTCTTTGTTTCTTGGGAGGTCCAGTAGCTTTGAAGTAGCTCCAAAATCTTAGGCATATAAGGTCAAGGGCAGTTCCCAGCCTCTGAGTTCTTCCCTTCACTCCGCTAGGTGAACTTGGTCTGCACCTGCAGGTTTAGGTGAATCCCAGGAACCAAACACAACCCTGATCTAGGTGGGAGAGACACTCAGGCCTTGCTCATGGGATACCTGTGGTTCCATGTGGGGTCATGTCGGGGTTTGTCTGGACTTTGTGTCCTGTCTCAAGGAGGGAGGTCTAGCTCTTGCAGTTTTTCTCTAGCTTTTGTCTCCTTCCTGGATGGGAGTCTCACCTTTGCTAATTGCTATGTGTAGCTTAGACACAATAGCCTCACTGAGGCTGAGTTTCCTCCTTTGCAATCCAAGGATAATCCCGTATCGTTGTGATGCTGTGGTTGTTACTTACAGGATATTGAAGAGGCTGGCATTGTCACAGGAAGTGCTTATGCACTGTGGAAATGCCTCTTCCCTCCGCAACAGTCCTCCCCGGAACTCTTTTCTGGTTTCCTGTCTGGCCGTGGGGACTTGCTCTGAGTGGACAAGGCCTCCCATGCCTGGTGCTGTTGCTTCCCCTGATTTCCTCCACACTGGCTCCACTGGCTCCCAAGCCTCCCTGCCCTTTTCCTTGGGCTCTTCCCTATAACAGCCTACCTGAACTTGGACTGAAGTCACCCTGTCCCCTGGACACCTGGCCATGGGCTAGCTCCTCCCTGGGGCCTCCCACTGCCCAACATGTTGTGATTCCCAGGGGAAGATACTAGAAAAGCTCACAGACCCAGATTTATACCTTGGTATTACGTACATCTACACTTTTCCTGCCTGGCTCAGACCCAGATTTATACCTTGGTATTCGGTATTATGTACATCTACACTTTTCCTGCCTGGCTCAGCCTCCCCGCATTCCTCCCAAATCTCAGAAAGGAGATACATCTGCCTGCAAACTCCAACTCAAAATTGCCACCCACTAAATAAAAAACATTCTGTGAAAATGGGGCGTGGCAGGAATGGAAAGAAACAGAGCCTGTCATAGGTCAGGGAGGAGAAAATCCATAAGAGGAGGCGGAGAGAAGGAAAGGGCAGGGGTGAGGTGTTGGGGGGACAGGAGGGGGACGGAGAAGAGGGAGAGATTAAAGAAAGAATGGGAGGAGAGAAGAACAGGGCTGGAGATGTTTTCTGTTTGTTCTTTTATTCTTAAATGCAGGAGAAGTTGCGGAACTTCGCTCCCCCTTGCAAATGCAATTCTAGTGTTTACATGGTGAGTTTACACAACAGCACTTTCCATTTGTTCATCTCTTCCATATGTAGTTTGTGTTCTGGTTGTTTTCATATGTATACATTTTATCTTCCCAACGAGGTGCACAGTACAGTCCTTTGTGTCAAAATAAATGTTCAACAAATGCTTGGCAAATGCTCATCTGGCTCACCTGCCTGCTGTGTCCTCTCCAACCCAGGGGGCCCCATCAGTGCCTCCTCTGACTTTTTTTACTGTCCAAAGGCTGATTTTCCGAGAACAATGTTCTCTTGTTCCTTCATGGCCCAAAGTCCTCGATCTGATTATTTTTAAAGCACTGTTTTGTACTCCTTATGTTCTTGCAGTTCTGCGTCCACGTTTTGGCTCTGGTTTGCATCACTTCACGCCTGGATTCTTGCAATTCTCTCCTGATAGTTCTCTCTTCTGCTACACTCTGCACCGCTACCTGTTCTGTCTTCCTGAAAAGCAGTTTGCTATCACAAGGCTTTCCTCTACCTAGAAACAGCCCCCGATGCTCTCCAGGTAAGTTCAGTCTCGGCCCTGGCCGAGTATTCCAGGATCTTCCCTCCTGTGTGCAGCACGTGTCCCCTACTCTCCAGGGTGTGCGCTGTCTTCCCCAGAGAGTGTGGGCTTACTCTCCCCAGGGCACACCGTGGGCGCTGCTCCCAGCCAGCCTTCTCTCATGCTGCCTCCCCTGCCAGGGTGTTTATTGCCATCTATTCCACCTCTCCACACGCAGGGCTCCCCTAAAGTTCTCTTCCATCAGGAAACCTAGTGCTGTGATCTGAAAATCTCTGTCTCCCCCAAATTCATATATTGAATTTATTTTTTTCCTTTTATTAAGTCATATACACATAGATCATAAATACGTTTATGCATTTGTGGGGTACAATGTGTTGATTTTTTATACAATTTGGAGTACTTACATCAAACTAATATAGCTTTCACTTCATTTACTTATTATATTAAGACATTTATGTTCTATACTTGATAGATTTGACTTGTACCCTTGCAATATGCTCCATAGGTGTGGTCCCACCATTTACCTTCCCTCTATCAAGACTCCCCTCTCCTTTCCCATCCCCCTCCACTTCTCTCCTTCATCTTGGACTAGAGTTGTGATCTATCTTTCATAAAAAAGTGTAAGTAATTATTAATTGTTTTCACAAAAGTACTGAGTATATTGGATACTTTTTTTCCCATTCTTGAGATACTTTATTAAGTAGAATTAAGAAGAATTATTTATTAAGAAGAATATGTTCCAGCTCCATCCATTTAAACATAAAAGAGGAAAAGTCTCCATCTTTTTTTAATGTTGCATAGTATTCCATGGTATACATATACCACAATTTATTAATATGTTGAAATTTAAACACCAATGTGATGGTAGTAGGAGCTGGAGCCTCTGGAAGGTGATTAGGTCATGAGGGTAGAGCTTCCATGAATGGGATTAGTGCCCTTATAAAAGAGGCTCCAGAGAGCTGCCTGACCCCTTCTGTGATGAGAGAAAATGGAGTGAGAAGGCACCATCTATGAACTGGGAAGTGGGCCCTTATCAGATGCCAAGTCCGCCTGCAACTTTGGCCTTGGACTTGCTGGCCTCCCAAACTGGACTATATAAATATTGTCTGTGGCACTCACTATTCAGTTTCTGGCATTTTACTGTAGCAGTTTGAATGAGTTAGGATACCTACTCAGTCCTTCCAGGCCACAGGATACTCTGATCTCAATGGCTGTTGTTTGCTTTGGGACTCAATCCATATTGTCACATTCTGTTATATCATGTGTATCCCATCATTCCAATGTTACTGTGCACCTCCCGTGAGCAGGGACCTAGCAGCCTTTCAGCACCCTGGGGAACCCCCATGGGGAGGCAGTGCTGGGTTCAGAGGCGAGTGAGCGTACCGTTACCTACGCTGATCATCCTGTGGTAGATCTTGGTCTCTGCCAGACCTAAGGGCAAGTTTTGCTCCAACATTTTCTGTAGCACCTTTTGTACTCATTTTCTTATTGGTTAAATGAGGACATTAAATATTAATAGATCATCAATATTATGGTCCTGGGTTTGTCCTCTACACATAGAAGGTTGTCAATAGAAACTAGGTCCTTTCTCTTCTGATAACAGCTATTTTCACAGGTGCCTTCTGCTATCAAATATCCTCTGCTTCCTACCTACACGTGAAAGAAAGAGAGGCACCCAGAGAATCACAAGTTCGGGTCTTCCAGTTTTACTTAGAACACAGAGCACAGGCCCCATACTCCCTGGCTGGACCACACGGAAGGTGAAATCTTTTGGTCAGCCATCTGTGGCACTGCAGAGTCCCCACTCAGGTGCAGATTCGTCTTGGATGGGCTTCTCGCTTCCCCCTTACTTTCCCAATGGTTTAGCTAGCGAGCGGGAGCACACGTATGCCAGCCATCGATACCTGCTGAGTTGATTCGATGGACAAGGCTTGTTGTTGTGACATGTTGAAGCCCCCAGGGGAGCAGAGCATGTGTGATGTGTGTTGGGTGTGTTCAGACATCGTTGCCTAGAGGGAGGTGGCTGGGGGCTGCCTTTGCTTCTGTGCACACCATCTGGTTATGCCTCGCCTTTCTGCTGCTACCCCAGCCTCAGTCTCCTCCCATGTCCCTCTGTCTAGCTCCATCCCAGGGCTGCCTCTAGGCAGAGTCTGTTCACAGGTCCCTGTGTGACCTCTTCAGGGAGGGGAGGGGCCAGAGAGGAGCGTGCCCACACATGTGCGTGGAAGGGAAGCCAAGAGTATGTGGGAACATGGAAAAAGGAGAGTGAGAAAATGGGAGGGAGAATGGAAAGGAGGCAGAGAGGGTGACAAAGGTAGGAAAGAGCGGGGGGAGAGAACTGGAGTAAGGGGGCTGAGTGAGAAGGATGGGGGCAGAGGAAATCTGCGCGTGTGCGTGTATGTGTGTGTGTGTGAGAGAGAGAGAGAGCACAAAGGGGGAAAGAGGGAGAGAGAGGGCACTTTAATTGTACAATCAAGAACCTGCAGTCATTGGTTAGAATGATAAGGCCAAAAGGTAAGGGACTGAACCCAGGGCACAGCAGGAGCAGAACAGCAGACAGAGATGAGTCTGAAGTTCCCAAGTGCAGTGGAAGAAGCATCTGGGATGGAGGCATCTCTCGTTGGGGTCAGAGATGGCAGCACGGAGCCTCTTACCTTTGGGGTCCACGTTGGACACTTTGTTCTTTCCTCGGGATGGGATCTGGTATGAGTTCGTCTGCATGCTGCTCTGGGTCATGTTGGAAGAGGGGTCGGGGGTGTGCTGATGGGGTCTCCTTGGAGTGGATGACAAAGGGCCCGATCTCCAAATAACTGATACCGCAAATTTTCCTCCAGAGCCTGGCTTTGCAGCTGCTCTCTCTGCAAATCTGTCCTGGGGGAGGGCTCTGGAGACAGAATCTGTGTCAGAGGCCTTGCTGCTGCTGCCCCTGCTCCCTCTGAGAAGGGGAGCTGGCTGTGATGTTGGGCAGTGCCTCACTTGGTTATGAGCTGCTCATGAGCTAGGAGACTGCTTCTGTCAGCCTCTAAAGCTGGGCTGGAGGCTGGGACCAGGGGGCTGACGTCACTGAGAATAGCTTCCCTCCTTCAGAGCTTTGAAACTGCCATTTCTCAACAGAGCTCGATTCCCAGGAAATTCTCTGTTAACTGGAGGAGGGTGCTGATGGAGAGAGATTCTACGGTTGTATCTCTGGAAGCCAAAGGTATAGCTAATGTGGTTTTCTTGTGGGGAGAAGAGAAATATGTGAGGTCACATTTGTGTCCTTGCAAAAGGTTGGGATGAAGAAATTGACAAGTTAACAGGAAGGAACTGGAGTCCCAAGGCTGCAATGACATCCTGAACACCGAGGGCCCAGGCGTCCAGATTTGAGACTAAAAGCCACGCGGGCCACCAGGGTGTCTGACAACCTGGCCAGTCCCCGTCTCCTGAACCTTCTGTGATTTCTGGGCTCACAGGGAAGCTTGCCCCATACCCCTTCCTGTCAGTTCTGGAGACATTTGAATAATGAATTCTGTTTAAGACCGAAAACCTCGAAGTTCCATCTGTAACAAGACTCGAAATAATTACAGATGATGATTGCCTGGTACACTCAGCCAGAAAAAACAGAACAGCTTTTGGCCGCCAGCAATTACAAGCAGCACCGGCTTCAGCACAGACAGAACTTTTAAATGAATACATGAATACATTGCTGAAGATCAGAAGGCCAGAGAGACTGTTGGAGCCGGGGTGGGGGGTGGGCAATGAGTTGGCAAAAAATGAGTGATTTCACCCACTATGGGGTGGTGGTGGTGGGGAGAAGTGGAGAGAGGAGAGCAAAAAGCAAAAAAAAAAAAAAAAAAAAAAAACCACAAAGAAAACATACGTACGGTTCATTTTTTTAAAGAGATGGGTGAGGTATCATTATGCTGTCCAGAATGGTCTTGAACTCCTGGCCTCAAGTAATGCTACTGCTCCAGCCACCGAAATAGATAGGATTATAGGCACAGCCCACCACACCCAGTTTATTTA
>CAUYRH010170019.1:0-12238 GCA_963574655.1 Perodicticus potto | reverse complement strand
AGAAAAAGAAGAAATATTTCAAAATCATTCTACTTGATCTGGATACACCTGATATTGAGATTGGAGAAAATATATTGTTATAAAGGGAAATTACAAACATATTTCACTTATAAATGAGGATGCAATATCCTAAACAACATTTTGCCAAGTTGAATTAGAAATTAATGTTTAAGTAATGTACTTTGGTCAAAATTGAATCCAATATATATGAGAGTTAGTCACTATTTTCTTTCTTTATTTTTTTTTTTTGTTTTCTTTCCCTCACCCCCTCCCTTCTTCTCTCTCCATCTGCTCTCTCCTTCCCTCATGCCCCACTGTGTCATTGTCATTAATTGTCCTCAAATTAAAGTTGAATACATAGGATTCATGCTTCTCCATTCCCATGATGTTTCACTAAGAAAAATGTGTTCCAACTCCATCCAAGTTAGTACAAACGCTGCGAAGTCTCCATTGTTTTTGATGGCTGAGTAATATTCCATGCTATACATATACCATGGGGGCGGCAATAAACAGCCTAATACAAATGTCTTTATAATAAAAGTTTTTTTTGCTTTTTTTTTCATCTGGATAGATGCCCAGTAATGGGATTGCAGGATCAAATGGGAGGTCTAGGTTGAGTTCTTTAAGCTTAAATTCCTTAAGGAGATATTATATTAAAAAATTATTATTATTATTATTATTATTATTATTATTATTATTATTAGTTTGTTTTTTCTTGCTTACCCCCATCTTTTTTTTTTGCAGTTTCTGGCCGGGCCTAGGTTTGAACCTACCACCTCTGGCATATGGGTCTGGCGTCTTACTCCTTTGAGCCACAGGGGCCACCCCTCCCCCTTTTATTGTTTGTTTTTGACAGAGTCTCACTATGTCGCCCTCAGTGGAGTGCGGTGATGTCACAGCTTATGGCAACTTCTAACTCTCTTAAGCTGAGAGGTTTGCTTGCTTCAGCCTCTCAGGTGGCTGGAGCTGCGGGTGCCCACCACAGTACCTGGCTGGTTTTTGGTTTTGGTTGTCATTGTTTTTTGAGGGTCCCTGGGCTGGATTTGATCCCCCCAGCTCTGGTGTGTATGGCTGATACCCTAGCCATTGGGCTGTGGGTGCTGATCCCTCCCTCTCCTCTTACGTTTGTTGAGAGTGCTTACATCAGGCTATTCGAGATTTTTTTTTTTGTGTGTGTGTGTGTGTGTGTGTGTGTGTGTTTGTTTTTGTTTTGGATTGTTTATTTGTGTGTCTGATCGTGTTTCTGTTTGTTCATTTGTATCAATGTGCTTTGTGTTCTGCTAAAACCTTGGGTTGGCTATTTTCCCTAACTCCAATTTTAACATGCAATGAGAGCACAGAGGAGTGGGTGATGATTGCCAACTGAAGCCAGCTTTCAACAGACGCTCCCATCCAGAGGGAGAAATAATGGCCAGAAAGAACCCAATAAAGCTGAAGGGTGGGAGCCAAGCTGAGAGAAGAAATTGATAATTGCATGTCTTCTCTGCTGAAGCAAGCTGCAACTCCAAGGAAACAAATTTCAGGTACAGAACCCATCCCAAATAGGACACATTTCCATCCCCTCCACCAGGAGAGATGCTTGCTTGATTGCTGTGAGATTTCTACTAGTTAGCAGTGAATCTGAGGTCCTGTTCTGTCACCTCATGGGAGCGAGTTGCTGGCAGTTGGGACTCCTTCTCCAGAGAGACCCTGCTGTGCACCAGGGCATTCTTTTGTCTGGCATGAAGGTTGAACATGAATATTGTCCCTACCACTTTGAATTCCCAGTCCACCCTTCCCCCGGGTCTAGTGGTCTAGAAGCCCAAAACTTGCAGAGACCAGAATGTTCATGGTTCTTTGTTATGACTGGGCATCACATGGTCAGAGGTAGTGCAGCTACACTGTAACTGTGAATCTAATAACAGTGCATAAAGGCACGGGTGGAAAGTGTCTGGCTTGGCTCTGAGAAAGAGCAACTCAGCAGTGGACAGAAGCTTGGGTCTCCGTATGGTGCGGGTAGGCCTGGGAACTGCTGAGGCATCAGAACCCAAGAGACATTTGTTTATGAATGGGATCTTCTAGCAGAAACAGCAGAAACATTAATAGAGTGATCCCACTAGGGTCAAACTTCAGAGAGATACCTCTCCAATTATGTGGGCTGCTGGAGGGAGCTAGATCTCACATTGCAGGGATACCAGAGGAGCAGAGCGGCAGGGGCAGAGGCACAATCTCTGAGGGTGAAAAACATTTGCTGCTTTGGAAGGCGCTCAGGTGGAACACTCCCCAGTTTCCATTGAGCATCCGAGGTAATCCAACTTCAACTCCCCCAGTTGGGTAGTGGCAGAGTGTGGTCGCTTGACCAAAGAGGCATTGACTTCCCTCTGCCTCTGGCAGGCCCAAATCCCTGGTGCATTTTATCATTGGAGGGAAATGAGCCACATCCCTGTGGGGCTACCAGTGCCTGGGTGTGATGGAGGTACAAGGATGGGGAAGAAGGCACCAGCCCCCTGGATTATTTTGGTGGGCAGGTATTTCTGACTCCACAGAGCATCAGAGTGAGTTACACTGGAGCTGCCAGTGGAACCCTGCTGCCCAGATGCTGAAGACCTTTTGAACTATCCCACCTGATTGGTGTTTGTGTTGACCAGTGCAATTGGTTTGGAACTCTCTACCTGGGCCGATCACCCGGGGACCCACCAGGACTGTACCCTGGTTGTGTTGTTTGGGAAGTGTGGGATTCTCCTCTTCCTGTTGTTTCCTGTGCAGGGGCAGGGTGTTTTAGTTGCTTATATATCTCCACAGGTGAGATTTCAGCCCCAAACCACTGATTCACTAGGATTGGGCAGAAACTAGCCAAATACAGGTCAGAGCCACCTAATGCCAACACACCAAGCAGGTCCTCAGAGTTTCAGGTTATAGTAGTGAAGGGGACCTTTGTAAAGCTCTAGGGTAAAAGCCACAATCACTATTCCCAGTTCTTTAGTAAAGGGCTGGTTAATTACAATTCCAGGAGCTCTCAAGTCAATTTCACTTTACCAGCTTCTCTAGCCAAACTATGAAAAATAATCATGGAGTGGAATCAGTTGAAAATCTCTGGCAACACGAATATTCAGAGTAGATCAACTTCCCCAAGGAATGAAAAAGGAGACACAATAGAAGATCCCATTCATAAACAAATGTCTGAGATATCAGAAGTTGAATTCAGAATTTGGATTGCAAATAAGAATAACAGAATGGAGGTAAAGATGGAATTAGAAAATCATGGAGCAATTCAAAAGTTGTCTCAAGAATTCTATGAATTCAAAGACAAAATCACCAAAGATTTTGACATATTGGGGCAAGAATTTGCAGCCCTCAAAGATCTGGGAAATACAGTAGAATCCCTCAGCAACAGAATGGAGCAGGCAGAAGAAAGGATCTCAGACATTGAAGACAAAGCTTTTGAAAGCTCATAGACACTCAGAGAGGAAGAGAAATGGAGGTGAAAAATGGATCATTCCCTGAGAAAACTGCGGAACCACTCCAAAAGAGCAAACTTTCCTCTCATAGGAATTGCTGAAAGAGAAGAGGATGGTCAGAAAGGCACAGATTCTACTGCAAGAGATAACTGAGGAGAACTTCCCAAGCATGGTAAGAAATACTGAAATTCTTATAGCAGACAGTTTCAGAACCCCAGCACAACTCAACCCAAATCAAGCAATTTCTAGACACAGTGTAATTAACTTTGCCAAAGTTAATATGAAGGAGAAAATCCTGCAAGCAGCCTGACATAAGAAAATCATAACCTACAAGGGGAAGAATATTAGAATGACTGCAGATATCTCTGCTAAAACTTTTCAAGCCAGAAGAGGATGGTCATCAACCTTCAATCTCCTAAAACAAAACAACTTTCAGCCCAGGATCCTATATCCAGCTAATTTGAGCTTCGTTTATGATAGAGAATTTAAATACGTTAATGACATATACACATTGAAGAAATGTGCCATAACCAAACCAGCTCTTCATGATATTCTCAGACCCTTACTCCATAATGACCAGCACAATGCTCTACCTCCAAAGTAAACTCAATCTGACATTCTTGACCAAAACACAATTTCCACAGTGGTGAAAAGATTTAAAATATCCACTGGACTTTTGAACAACTTGACACTGAAAATATTACCAAGCTTATCAATAATCTCAATTAATGTGAATGGCTTAAATTGTCCTGTTAAGAGGCACAGGTTAGCTGACTGGATACAAAAACTCAGGCCAGATATCTGCTGCATACAAGAATCTCATCTTACCTTAAAGATAATTATAGATTCAGGGTGATGGGATGGACATCTGTAATCCAGGCAAATGGAAACCAGGAAAAAAGCAGGGGTGGCAATTTTATTTGCAGATACATTAGAATTTAAATCAACAAATGTAAGGAAAGACAAAGAGGGTCACTTTATATTTGTTAAGGGAAATGCTGTACATGATGATCTGGTGATTATTAACATTTATGCACCCAACCACAATGCTCCTCAATTTATAAAGGATATCCTCACAGAAATGAGCAATTTAATATCTTCCAGAACCATAACAGTTGGAGATTTTAACACCTCATTGGCAGTATTGAATAGATCTTTAACTAAGAAACTAACCCAAGAAATTTTGGACATAAACTTGACCATACAACAATTGAATTTAACAGACCTCTACAGAACTTTTCATCCTAACAAAACTGAATACATATTCTTCTCATAAACTAATGGAACATTTTCCAAAATTGATCACATCTTAGGTCACAAGTCTAACCTCAGCAAATTTAAACATATAGAAATTATTCCTTGCATTTTCTTGGATCATTATGCAATAAAAGTTTAACTCACCAATAACAAGTATCTGCATACTCATACAACGTCATGGAAACTAAATAATCTTATGCTGAATGATAGCTGAGTTATAGATAAGATTAAGAAGGAAATTGCCAAATTATTGGAATAAAACCATAATGACACATGAATTATAAGAACCTGTGGGATACTGCAAAGGCAGCCTTCAGAGGGAAATTTATAGTGTTGCAAGCCTTCCTCAAGAGAACAGAAAGAGATGAAGTCAATAACTTAATGGGACATCTTAAGTAACTGGAAAATGAAGAACATTCCAACCCCAAATCCAGCAGAAGAAAAGAAATAACTAAAATTAGAGAAGAATTAAATGAAATCAAAACCAAGAGAATTATTCAAAAGATAATGAATCAAAAAGTTGCTTTTTTAGAAATAGTCAACAAAACTGGTAAACCTTTGGCCAATCTAGCCAAAAATAGAAAATTAATGTTCCTAAAATCATCAATCAGAAATGACACGGGCAAAATAACAACAGACATCACAGAAATTCAAAGAACCCTTAATGAATACTACAAAAAAGTTTATTCTCAGAAATATGAAAATCTGAAAGAAATTGACAGATACTTTGAAGCACACTAACTTCCTAGACTTAATCACAATCAATTGGAAATGTTGAACAGACCTATATCAAGTACTGCAATAGAATCAACTATACGAAGTCTCCCAAAAAAAGAAGAGTCCAAGACCAGATGGCTTCATATCGGAATTCTACTAAACCTTTACAGAGGAACTAGATATCCATATTATTTATCCTTTTCATAGACATTGAAAAAGAATACTTCCCAACAATACTTCCAACGAATACTTCTATGAGGCAAATATCACCCTGATCCTTAAACCAGGAATAGACCCAACAAGAAAAGAAAATTATAGACCAATATCTTTAATGAACATAGACGCAAAAATATTCAATGAGATCCTAGTAAACATAATCCAGCATATCAAATGAATTATACACCATGACCAAGTAGGTTTCATCCCAGGGTATCAAGGTTCATTCAATATATGTAAAACTATAAATATAATACATCACATGAATAAAATAAAAAACAAAGACCATATGATTCTCTCAATTGATGCAGAAAAATCTTTTGACAATATCCAGGATCCTTTCATGATCAAAACACTTAAGAAAATAGGTATAGACGAGACCTTTCTTAAAATGACAGAGGCCATGTATAGCAAACCCACAGCCAATATCATATTGAATGGAGTAAAATTGAAAACATCTCCACTCATACAAAGAACAGGCAAGGTTGCCCATTGTCTCCTCTGCTTAACATTGTAATGGAAATGTTAGCCATCACAATCAGGCAAGGCAAGCTGATAAAGGGTATACATATAGGGTCAGAGGAGATCAAACTTTCACTCTTCACAGATGATATGATTTATACCTGGAAAACCCCCGAGACTCAACTACAAAACTCTTTGAAGTGATCAAGGAATAGAGTAGCATCTCAGGGTACAAAATCAATACTCACAAATCAGTAACTTTTATATATACCAATAATAGTAAAGCTGAAATAACAGTCAAAGACTCTATTCCCTTTACAGTTGTTGCAAAGAAGATGAAATATTTGGGAATTTACCTACCAAAGGATGTGAAAGATCTCTATCAATAGAATTATGAAACCCTGAAAAAGAAATAGCTCAAGACGTTAACACATGGAAAAATATACCATGCTCATGGCTGGGAAGAATAAACATTGTTAAAATGTCCATATTACCCAAAGAAATTTACAAATTTAATGCAATCCTGATCAAACCACCACTGTCATACTTTAAAGATCTGGAAAAAATAGTACTTCGTTTTATATGGAACCAGAAAAAAACCTCAAATAGCCAAGATATTATGCAGAAATAAAAAAAAAAAAAAATCAGAAGGAATGACGCTACCTGACTTCAATGTATATTATAAATCTATAGTGATCAAAACAACATGGTATTGGCACAAAAATAGAGAGGTAGATATATGAACAGAATTGAGAACCAATAGATGAACCCAGACACTTATTGTCATTTGATCTTTGATAAGCCCATCAAAAATATAAACTGGAGGACAGATTCCCTATTTAAGAAATGGTGCTCAGAGAATTGTCTGGCGATTTGTAGAAGACTGAAACTGGACCCACACCTTTCACCATTAACAACAATTGAGTTTCACTGGATAAAATATTTAAACTTAAGACATGAAATTATAAAGATCCTCGGAGAGAGTGTAGGAGAAACACTTGAAGAAATTGGCCTACGAGAATAATTGAGGAGGATGGCCCAGACAATTGAAGCAACACCAAAAAGACATTCCTGGGATCTGATCAAACTAAAAAGCTTCTGCACAGCCAAGAACATAGTAAGTAAAGCAAGCAGACAGCCCTCAGAATGGGAGAAGATATTTGCAGGTTATGCCTCTGACAAAGGTTTGATAACCAGAATCCACAGAGAACTCAAACTTATTAATAAAAAAGAACAAGTAATCCCATTCCATTGTGGGCAAGGGATTTGAACAGAAGCTTCTCTGAAGAAGACAGGCACATGGCCTACAGACACATGAAAAAAATGATCATCATCTTTAATCATCAGAGAAATGCAAATCAAAACCACTTTGAGATATCCTCTAACTCCAGTAAGAGTGGCTCACATAACAAGATCCCAAAACTACAGATGTTGGCATAGAAATGGAGAAAAGGGCACACTTTTTCGCTGCTGGTGGGAGTGAAAGCTAATACGCCCCTTCTGGAAAGAAGTATGGAGAACACTCAGTGATTTAAAAGTAGACCTGCCATTTGATCCTGCAATTCCTCTACTAGGTATATATCCAAAAGACCAAAAATCACTCTATAACAAAGATATTTGCATGCCCCAGATTATTCATTGCAGCTCAGTTCATAATAGCCAAGTCATGGAAGAAGCCCAAGTGCCCATCAAGCCATGAATGAATTAACAAATTGTGGTATATGAATACCTTGGTATGTTATGCAGCCTTAACAAAAGATGGATACTTTACCTCTTTACATTTACATGGACGGAGCTGGAACATATCCTACTTAGTAAAGTATCTCAAGAATGGAAGAAAAAATATCCAATGTACTCAGTATTATTATGAAACCAATTTACAATCGCTCACACTTTCATATGAAGAACAGAGCACAACTATGGACTAGGATGAAGGAGGGAGGAGGTAAAAATGGAAGGGGAGCAGGGAGGTCAGATAGAGGGAGGGCATATGGTGGGATCACACCCATGGTGCATAACACAAGGGTACATGTCGGATCTATTAAGTATAGCGTATAAATGTCTCAACACAATAATTAAGTAAATGGCACAAGGTATATATTAGCCAGTGTGATGTAAACGCTCCTAATTCTATATGAAATCAGCACATTGTACACCATAAATGCATTAATGTATACATGATCTATGTGTTTATGATTTAATAAAAAAATATTAAAAAAAAACATACATTGGTCATTATGGAAGTTTTGAGATGGAAGTGTTACAGTCCATTATTTGACCTCTAAGAAAACACAGTAAAGAGTGTCCTTTTTATTCCCCTGTGAGAGTTTCAACTTGCTCAGTTCATTGAATTGGTGTTGCTGGGAGTGCTTCATTTGTTTCCATCTATGAAGATTTTATGTGTTTTTATTTCATTTATCTCAAAACTTTCATAACGACCCACATATCTATAGCCAGTAATAAAATCGAGTCAATAATAAAACATATCCCCAAATAGAAAATCTGAAGACTGTATGTATAGCTTTATGGCTAAATTCTATGAATAATTTAAAAAAGTAATACCAATACTTCTCAAAATATTTTTAAAAATTAAAGGTTAATAAATTTTTCTAATTCATATTATGAGGCCAGCATTACACTAATAGTAAAAATAATATAATGATACAACGACAATAATAACAAAACTACAGCCAATATTTCTGATCACCATAGATGCAAAAATCTTTATCAAAATACTAGTAAACCAAATCCAGCAGCACATGAAAAGAATTATATACCATAATGAAGTGGAATTGTAATTCATCCCAGGGATGCAGGGATGCTTTGACATATGCAAATCAATGAAGGTGACACATTACATCACCAACCAAAAAAGTCATAAACCATATGACCATCTCGATAGATACAGAAAAAGAATTTGATAAAATTAAAATAAACTCCCAAAAAATTAAGTATCAAAGGATGGTACCTAAATACAATAAAATCCATTTATCGGAAACCCACAGACAACATCATACTGAATGGTAATAAGTTGAAATCTTTCCCTCTAAGAACTAGGCAAAGATAAGAAGGACCATTTTAACCAATCTTGTTCACCATACAACTAGAAATTCTAGCCACAGCAGTTAGATAAGAGCAAAATATAAAAAGCATCCAAATTGGAAAGGAAGAAATTAAATTGTCCCTGCTTGCAAAAGACACGATTTTATATATAGAAAAACCTAAAGATTCTACCAAAAAACTTTTAGAACTGATAAGCTCAGTAAAGGTTCAAGGTACAAGACTAAACATACCAAAATCAGTAGCATTTCAATACAGTAAAAATGAGCTAGTTTAAAAAAATATATATAAAGAAAGCAATCTCACTTACATTCACTACAAAAAAAAAAAATCCAGGAATAAATTTATCCAAAAAAAGAAAAATCTCTACAGTGAAAACTGTAAAACACTGATGAGAAAAATTGAAGAGGACACATATACACACAGAAATGGAGAGATATTCCATGTTTATGGAATGGAAGAATGCATATTGTTAAAATGACAATATTATCCTAAGCAATCTACCTATTCAATAAAACCTCTATTAAAATCCCAATGATGATCCTCACAGAAATAGAAAATCAATCCAAAATTTCAAATGGGTGGAGGGAGGGTACCACACCTATGGTGCATTTTACAAGGGTATATGTCAAATCTAAGTGTAGAATATAAATGTCTTAACACAATAATTAAGAAAGTGTGGTGAAGTCTATGTTACCCAGTTTGTTGTAAGTATTTCAAATTGTATATAAAACCAGCACATTGTACCCTATAAATTCATTAATGTACACAGCTATGATTTAGTAAAAAATATATTTATTTTCAAAAAAAATTCAAATGGAATCACAAAGACTGATTCCATTAGTCCACAAAGACAAAAATAGCCAAAGCTATCCTGAGCAAAATGAATAAAGATGGAGGCATTGCACTACGTGATGTCTAAAACTTTACTACAAAGCTGTTGTAACCCAAACGGTTTGGTACCTGCATAAAAATAGACCCATGGCCCAATGTAACAGAAGAGAGTATTGGGAGCCAACCTTCTAGGAAGGAAGGTCCCCCACTTTGAGGAAATGTACTCATGTCAAGGACTGAGTGCAAATCTGGCCTCAGCAGTTTTTCTGTTATGGCTGGTTCCTGAACCAGATTAGAATGCAGCCATACCCCTTTGGTTAGCAACAGACGGCTGAGAATGCTATTTTGCCCCTAGGCTGTTTTTAATCAAGTTATGCAATTATGACAAGATCATGCTTCAAGCTACCGTATATAAAGATGTGCAACAAAGCTAAGATTGCTTGCTCCTATTGAGGAAAAGCCCTCCTAATCCCGCTATTCTGTCTCTCTTTTCCATCCAGTGCCGGTCTACTCCCAGAGTCTCTAATAACCTTTCCCAGGCAGGTTCCTGGCAGGTGTTGCCCAAACAGGGACCTGAGGAATACTGACCCCCGGCGGGACACCTTGAGAAAGCTGTTTTGCAGCGCTGCACTTTACTCAGGTTGAGTCCTTAACGTGAAGTAGGTCATATACTTCTGTAAATTTAGGTCATTAAGGGGGTGCATTGTTCATCAGAAGTAAAGCATGGGACAGTCTGGGTCAAAGGACCGTGATTTGTATGTGCAAGTGTTAAAATCTATGCTTACAGCTCATGGAGCCCAGGTGTGGACTCATCAAGTGGAGCATTTCTTGCAGCTTGTGCAGGAGGTATGTTCTTGGTCCCGTGAGGAGGGCATTGTTAATCAGGATACTTGGGCTAAAGTTCGGTCCCACTTGAGAGTTTATTACACTGGCTCAAGGGCCGGGTGGGATTCCTATCGAAACTTCACCATCTATAATTTAGTAAAGGATCTCCATGACCCAAAACCTGAGGTTGAGCATATGAGTCCCCTCCAGTGCACTCCCTCTGTACCTGCTCTCAGTGATCCGGACGCTCCTGATTTTCTCCCTAAAGAAGATCCTCTGTCCCCAGAGGAAGTGCAACAGCTTGAGGAGGGAGTCGCTCTATATCATGAGAAGGAAGAGCAACCTCCTGGGGATGAAAATTATAGTGATGATTTTGAGGGAGTGCCTACTAAAAATTTAATTAAAACTTTCACAGTCTTACAGGCTGCCTTCAAGAAAAAGGAGTGGGATCACTCCATGTTCCCTCCCTCTACAGCTCCTGTTGTTCCATCCGCTCTTGCAGCACCTGTTCGTCTGGCTCCTGTAGCTTCTGCTCCCCTTGCTCCTTCCCCTCGAGCAACTTCCCCTTTGCCACACGCTGGGAAATCCCCTTCCCGGAGCCTTCCCCATCTGATACTCCACTGCAACGAGCTTTGCGTTTGTCCAGTGAAGCGGGGGAAGATATGTCTCCCTTTCATGTTTTCCCTGTCCCTGTGGATCCAACTTCTAATCAGCAATACCATGAATCCATTCCCTTTAAAACTTTGAAGGACATAAAGGCAGCTGTATCTCAATATAGAGTCATTGCTCCTTTCGCTATGGCTATGATAGATTCTATAGAGGATGATGCCTTGACTCCCAATGATTGGAAAAGTATTGCTATAGCATGCCTCTTCGGAGGGGATTACCTCTCGTAGAAGGCAGAATGTATGGACAAAGCTGATGAAATGGCTTGGCACAACCAACAAACCAACAATGGAGTTCCCTATGATATGCTTACAGGAATGGGAAATTATTCTGATACTGCAGCCCAAGTCAATTGGCCCTAGTTTGTATAAAATCAGGTTGCCAGTATGGCACTAGCAACCCGGAGGTGGCTACCATCATAGCTCCAAAAAGAGGAGCTGAGTAAGATTCACTAGGGCCCTGATGAGAATTATCAAAATTTTGGTGACGGGCTGCTGCAAGCTGTGGGGCATGTAATCACTGACCCCGAGGCTGGAACTTTGATTGTTCCCCAATTAGCCTTTGAGAATGCTAATTCTGCCTGCCAATCTGTGATACACTCTTACAAAAAACAAGGTTCTTCAGGATATATACCTAATAAAGGAATTATAGGATTGAATGGCAGATCTATTTTTAGATCTCTAAGTATTCTCCAAATATCTTTCCAAAAGGAATGTATTAGTTTGCATTCCCACCAACAATGTAGAAGTGTTCCCTTTTCTCCA
>CAUYRH010170014.1:0-54773 GCA_963574655.1 Perodicticus potto | reverse complement strand
CTCAAGCTGTAACCCTGGACAGAGTGCTGTGGCACCACAGTTCACAGCAACCTCCAATTCCTGGGCTCAAGCGAGTCTCTTGCCTCCGCCTCCCAAGTAGCTGGGACTACAGGCGCCCGCCACAACACCTGGCCATTTTTTTTTTTTTGGTTGCAGCCGTCCTTGTTGTTTGGCGGGCCCCCGGGCTGGATTCGAACCCGCCAGCTCAGGTGTACGTGGCTGGTGCCTTAGCCCGTTGAGCCACAGGCGCTGAGCCGACAATTACTCTTAACAACATCTGGAATGGTGAATTCTTTTTTTTTTTTTTTTTTTTTTGAGACAGAGCCTCAAGCTTGGAATGGTGAATTCTTTTCAGAAGGTTTTAAATTTACTTTGCTGACATCTATCAGAGGAATCACCATCTGTGTGGCCTTACAAATGTGTTTCCTAAATGATAAGATTTGAAAGCCAAAATTATTCCTGATTCATAAGCTGTAGAATGGGTGTTGTGTTAGCAGCCATGAAAACACTCATCTTCTACATCATCAGAGAGGTCCTGGGTGACCAGTTATCTTTTTTCTTGAGTAATAGGTCTCAACAGTGGGCTTGGAGTAGTCAGTAAACCATGCTATGAGTAGATGTGCTACCATTGAGGCTTGTGGTTACATTTCTGGAGCACAGGCAGAGTAGATTCAGTATATTCTTAAGGGTCTCAGGATTTTCAGAATGTTAAATGAGCATTAGCTTCAACTTAAAGTCATTACTGTATTGGCCCTAACAGGTAAGTCACCCTTTGAAGCTAGGCATAGAATTCTCTGCAGTTGTGAAAGTTCTGGATGGCATCTTCCAATATAAGGCTGTTTGGTATACACTGAAAAATCTTGGTCAGTGCAGCCACTTTGATCAGTGATTTTAGCTAAATCTTCTGCATAACTTGTGATCATAGCTTGGGAGGATTGCCCAAGCCCAGACAGAGTTCAAGGCTACAGCGAGCTATGGTAGCACCACTGTACTCCAGCTTCAGTGACAGAGTGAGACTGTCTCTTAATTTCAAAAAACAAAAAGAACTTTTCAGATCAGCCACAGTGGCTCATTCCTGTAGTACTAACACTTTGTGACGCCAAGGAAGGAGGGTTTTTTTTTTTTTATTTTGTAGAGACAGAGTCTCACTTTATCACCCTTGAGTGCCGTGGCGTCACACTCACAACAACCTCCAACTCCTAGGTATCGGTGGTTCTCTTGCCTCAGCCTCCCGAGTAGCTGGCACTATAGCGCCCGCCACAGTGCCCAGCTATTTTTTGTTGCAGTTCGGCTGGGGTCAGTTTTGAACCTGTCACCTCCGGCATATGGGGCCCGCACCCTACTCCTTTGAGTCACGGGCGCCACCCTGAACCCGCCACCCTTGGTATACGGGGCCAGTGCCCTTACTCACTGAGCCACAGGCGCCACCCAAGGAAGGAGTACTGTTTGAGGAGTTGAGGTATATAGCGAAATCCTATCTGTACAAAAAGACAAAAATTTAGAATAAATAAGTTAGGCAGGGTGATATCTGCTTGTCATCCCAGCCACTCGAGAGTCTAAGGCAGGAGGATCGCTCGAGCCCAGAAGTTTGAGGTTGTAGTGAACTATGATGATGCCACTGCACTCTTGTCTGGGTGACAGCAAGATCCTATCTCCAAAAAAAAAAAACTTCAAACAAACAAAAAACATCTTCCTTTGCACTCAGAACTCAGCTGGATTGGGCACGTTGACTTAGTCCTATAATCAGAGCACTCCAGGAGGCTAAAGCAAGAGGATCCCTTGAGCTCAAGAGTTTGAGACTAGCCTGAACAAGAGTGAGACTCTGTCTCTACTAAACGTAGAAAAACTAGCTGGGCGTAGTGGTGGGCACCTGTAGTCCCAGTTGCTTCGGAGGCTGAGGCAGGAAGATCACTTAAACCCAGGAGTTTGATGTTGCTGTGAGCTGGGCTGAAGCCAGGGAATTCTAGCCCAGGCAACAGCTAGAATTTTTGAACGTCTCAAAAAAACAAACAAACAAAAAACTTGGCCAAACTTGTTTGGCACAAGACTCCTAACCTAACCTTTGGCCTATCTTAACTTTGAATATGCCTCTCTCACTGAACTCAATCATCTTTAGCTTTTGATTTAAAGTGAGATACACAGATGGCTCCCTTCCTTTGAACACTTAGAGGCTATAGCGGGGTATTACTTGGCCTAATTTGAATGTCATGTGTCTCCGGAAGTGGAGAGGCCTAGGGAAAGGGAGAGAGATGGGGTGGCTGATCTGTCCGGCATTCAGAACTCACCCAGCTCTTAGAGACTGAGTTCATGCGGGCACAGGTGGAGGCATCCCAAAATAGTGACAATAGTGACATCTCTGTCACCGATAACACATCACCATAATAGGTAGAATATTAATGAAAAGGTTTGAAACAATTGTGAGAGTTACCAAAATTTGACACAGTCCTGAACTGAGCACACACTTTGGGGAAGATGGTGGCAGTGGACTTGATCGACGCAGGGTTGCCGCCCACCAGTTTGTGAAAAAGAGATCTGCCGAGCACAGTCAGGCGAGCACAGTGACCAGGGTGTTTTGCGTAGCAGATACCATAGGATATATTGGAAGTTCATCTTTAGGAAAGTAGTTCTTAAACTTGTTTGTAAAGACCTAGAAGATTGTGGGAAAAGTACAGATTCCTAAGAACTGCCCCTAAAAAGTGCAAGTTGAGGGTGGCGCCTATGGGTCAGTGAGTAGGGCGCTGGCCCCATATACCAAGGGTGGTGGATTCAAACCCGGCCCCCATCAAACTGCAACAACCAAAAAAAAAAAATAGCTGTGCGTTGTAGTGGGCGCCTGTGGTCCCAGCTACTCGGGAGGCTGAAGCAAGAGACTCACCTAAGCCCAGGAGTTGGAGGTTGCTGTGAGCTGTGTGACACCACAGCACTCCACCAAGGGTGATAAAGTGAGACTCTGTCTCTACAAAAAAAAAAAATGCACTTTGAGAGGTATAAAGTGAGACCCCAGAATCTGCATTGTTTACAGGCATCCCAGGTGAGGCTGTGAGAATCACACACAGAAGTGATTAAGACCTCGGTCTTCCATCAGGGACAGTCTGAATGCCACTCTGGTTGTTACTGTATGACTATGGGCATATTTCTTAGCCTATTTGAGCCTCACTTTCCTGTTCTGTAAAATGGAGTGATAAAAGGGCAGTCAGGCACAGTTCCTGCCTTTCACCATGTGTAATAGACTTTGAATTATTACAGGCATACCTCAGATATTGCAGGCAGGGTTCCCAACCACTGCAGTAAGGTGGATATTGTAGTAAAGTGAGTCACTTTTATGCACTGCTTCCCAGCCCATAAAAAGTTACATTTACACCTGTGTTATAGTCTGTTATGTATACAGTAGCATTATGTCTAAAAAATAAAGATGTATATGTCTTAATTTAAAAATACTTTATTTTTAAAAATTGCTAACAAAGTTGGGAGGCACCTGTGGCTCAAAGGAGTAAGGCACCGGCCCCATATACCAGAGGTGGTGGGTTCAAACCTAGCCTCGGCCAAAACTGCAAAAAAAAAAAAATTGCTAACAAAGTGAGCACATATTCTTGGGGTGCTCAGAGACGTGCTCCATGCTCCACTTCCACAGATGTTCAACCTGTAAACACACAGTGTCTGTGAAGTATGACAAAATCAGCCGTGTTTTCTTCCATGTTGTCAGACATCTTCTTATAATATAAGCTTTACATTTTCCTAGACTCTAAATAAATTGAATAATTTTAGGTAACTATAAAGTTCCTCCCCCTTGATTGTGAAACTTTCCCATGCATCCAGTGATTAAATGGAGCTAATTCAAGCATTAAATCAGTGATTTGGCTTGGCGCCTATGGCTCAATGGGTTAAGGCACCAGCGATGTACACCTGAGCTGGCAGGTTCGAATCCAGCCCGGCCCGCCAAACAACAATGACGACTGCAACCAAAAAATGGCTGGGTGTTGTGGCCGGCGCCTGTAGTCCCAGCTACTTGGGAGGCCGAGGCAGGAGACTAGCTTGAGCCCAGGAATTGGAAGTTGCTGTGAGCTGTGATGCCACGCACTCGATCCAGGGTGACAGGTTGAGGCTCTGTCTCAAAAAAAATCAGTGATTTAACTAATAATAAATTTAACTAGTTTAATAATATCTCTTGGTTGGTCTCAGTTTAAGTTCTCTGATTCTGTCTCTTAAGATGTTCACATTGTGTTATGTTAAAAAATACACACAAATCAGTTACTTCAGTGAATAAGTTTTAAGTTTTTCCCATTTACTTTGTACATACAGTGCAGGAGGAAATATGATGCAGGATGTTTAGCCATACATCAAAGAAAGCCTTTTTGTGCACTAGACGTCCTTGCTGCAAACCCATTCTCCTCTTCCTCTGGGCACTTCTGTAGTGATAGGTATATATGGCTTTGCAGGGGGGTGGATTTTGTTTCCTATAAAATACATTTGTTCTTGCCCTTTAAAAGTGGCTGGTTCTTTTGTTTCAGTGTCTGTAAGTTAAAATTGAACAGTCTGAAATGCATGATCTTTTTAAACTGAAAGATACATCTGCTAGCACTCCTAATTTGTCAAGAGCCGTGTCAGAAGTGGCAGAGCCTCTCCCTGTCTGGCTGTACGTGTGGATGAGCATGCCGGCTGTGTGGAGCTGGCAGTTTGGGTCCAGTCCTTTGGTCTCTGACTACTCACCATCTGTAGGGAAGGGCAGGTTGTGCCCCTTGACCAGCTCAGGAGAGCAGGAGCTGTTACGTGACACTCAGCACACCCTGCTCCCACAGGCCCCAGATGGGCCATTAGTGCTTAGACCGTGCGTGCTCTCTGTCGAGGAAGCTGTCTGATCAGCGGAGATAGATTCCCTAATACCCATATCGTCTTTCATTAGCTCTCTTAAGAGTCATCCTAAAATTACTGTGAAGATCACTGTAATTTCATTAACCATCCATTACAAAACAAGCCCTTTGAGTTTACCTTTTATCAACAAATACATTTTTCTCTTTTAAATTGTGCCCTGTCATTTATTAGTCACTGAAGTTTTAGAATACTAGAATATTAGTGTTGAAAGGGCCTTGACATCTGGTTTATTGTCAGGTTTTCTGAGGCAGGACTGTAACTCTGACAACTGTGAATGGCTGCCCCGAGGCTGTCTCTTGAGTCCATGGCGTTACATAAACAGCTTTCAGTACTGTCTCTGACAGAGCTGGGTCTTCCCCTTCTTCCTTCTTCCCTCCCGTGCCCCCTCCTTTCACTTCATGCCTCAGTCTGTACATAGTTATGCAGTTATGCTTTTAATTTAAATATAGAGTTATCTCGTAATTCTAAAGAGCTTAAAGTAGTGATCCTCTGTCCTATTCCTTACCTTTGAAATTCCTGCTTTGCTGAAGCAACTGCTTTTAATTCTCTAGCTGTTTCTTTGGGGATTGAAGGGACAACATTGATAATACAAGCATAACCAACCGGGTAATAGAGAAAATAATTTATACTTTCAGAAAAAAAGTATAAATAATTTATACTTTTCCTTTGGTTTTAAATTTTATGTTTAAGAGTTTTTGTTGTATCATTATTTTCTTGTTATGGAAAAACCTAACAGAATACAATCAAGAAACCTCAGTCTAAAGGTTAATTTGAGAGGGCTTCATTTTGGATGAAAAATCTCATTGTTTTCTGATAAAGTACCAGACCTAGAAATGGATTAGTTAAATCCAAAGGATAATGAAATCACTTAATCTAGAACAAAACAGTTTTAATAAATGAACAAAAGATTTTAACACTGCCTGAAGTGATTCAATCTCTGATAAACGTTAAGAATGCAGTTTTATTGAGGGATGTGCTTCATTAATGTGTGGGCCAAAGAAGAAAAGATGAGACGTTTCTTAGTGAAGATCAGTGGAATTAGGAGAATTGATGGGCTACAATGGTTTAGAAGTCATGGCTTTATGTGCTATGCTTTACTTACATTGTACCTTTTTTTTCCTAATATAAGAGTTAATTAATCAAACACTTAATAAGCTCAGGGTCAGGTAGTGTGCTGAGTGTTGAAACAGATCAGGAAATAATAGTTGATATTCTCAGGAAGTTTAAGGATGGTTCAGGGAAATGTACATCAGTAATAAAACTCAATATGGACTTCTGCTTATGGTTACAATAGAGTATCAGACCAGACTTATGCTGAGACTATTAGAAAAACTGTTTAAAATAACAAAATACAAATATCTTTAAAGGCACTAGGAACTAACCAAGGCTAGGACAGATTTGGCAGAGCCAGAATTGTAGAAAAAAGAAAAAAACCTGTTGAGTTGAGCCCCATATTAACTCTTCCTTTTAACCCTTAAGGCATTCGCTAACTCCTGGCATGGGGTAAAGGCCAGACAGAAAGCATTGGTCCAGAACTTGTTTCAGAATCACTAAGCAGGGAGACTAGAATTTGAGCAGAGGGATTGTGAAGCAGCCCAGATTAGAGGGTCCATGATCCTGGAAACAACCTCAAATGCAGTGACTTGGCTGGGCTTGGGGGCTCACGCCTGGGGCCCTGGAAACAACCTTAAATGCAGTGACTTGGCCGGGTATGGGGGCTCATGCCTGGGATCCTGGCACCCTCAGAGGCCAGGAGTTTGAGACCAGCCTGAGCAAGAGCAAGACACCCCCACCCCACCCCTGCACAATATGAAAAAGAAAAATTAACCAGGTGCCAGGTGTGGTGGTATATGCCTGTACTCCTAACTATTCAGGAAGCTGAGGCGGGAGGATCACTGTGCCCAGGAGTTTGAGGTTGCAGTGAGCTATGAGGACACCACTACGCTCTAGCAAAGGCAACAGAACAAGACCCTGTCTCAAAAAAAAAAAAGAAGCAATAGCAAGCTCAACATTTAACTTAGCTTTTGCTGTCAAGGTGACTTTTAAATCCTGAGATGTGTAGGACTAAAAGAAAAATTCAGCGGAAAGATACATTCAGTAGAAAGCTGTTACAAATAGGCTAAAAACTTAAGTGCAGTTTTTGTTCTCACAGAACTAGGGTGGATAAAAATTAGATTTCAAGGCTGGCCAAAAAAGAATGACCCTGGGAAACACTCTGGGTTTTCAGTTGAGACCTCAAAAGAACCCTACCCTTGCAAATAAAGGTTGACTAGAAGTTACCAGCTTGATATTCAGCTTTAAAACTTACTCTGATTGGATCAAGGTGGTCAGCCCTTACTTTAGTTGCCTGCCAGAAGAAACTTAAAACTCTTTGGAGGGAGATGACATCGTCCAGACCCTCAACACTCCGTGATACCAGGCTTCCACATTCCACCAAAAATACCAGGCATGCCGATAAGCAGCATGAATAAAAGACGAGGGAGGTGATGAGGGGTAGGAAGATTGCAGGTGATCCAGAGACGGGGGTTCTCAGGCCTTTAAAACAACTGATTTATATGGTCAAGATAATAGGTGAAGAAAGAGAATTTAGAATCTAAAGGAAACTTTAAAACTGAAGATACAGTAGCTCCAACACCTGTGTTTAACAGTACGCTGGGCACAGAAAAGATTTGCAAATTGGAGGATTGAGTGGTAAAAATTACCCACAATGAGACACTGAGAAATGAAAGGATAAAAAATATATATAAGAGGGTGTGATAGACGTATGGGACACAATAGGAGGTTTAGACATTCATAACTGGAGGAACAGAAAGAGAGAAAGAGGGGCAGGACTGTCATAGTAAAAGCGATGCAAGTCGAAGACAGTCACTAGAGAAAAAAGTTGCTAGTTTCAGAGGAATAAGATTGGCATCTGATTTCCCAGTAAACCACCGAAAACAGAATTTGTCACCAACAGGCCTATTCTGAAAAGAAAAATTAAAGGAAGTTCTAGCAGAAAGAAAATTATCCCATAGGGAAATAAAATTTGGCGAAAGAGTAAAGAACAATGGAAGGAGTAAATAAATATAAATGAATGTTGATTATGGTATAATAAAAATGTCTTTTTCAAAATACATAATACATAGATGGGAAATACATGGCAAAGGGGCCCCAAAGGTTGGAAGGGAACAGTAAATGAAATTAAAATGTTGTAAGGTCCTTGCTTGTCCATAACTAGTAAAGTTATAAAATTATTACTTCATCATAGACTGTTAAACTGAGGGTTGCACACTATAAATCTCTAGGACTATACTGTGTGATTCAGTGGCCATGGGCTGTGTGTGGTATTGAACACTTAAAATGTGGCTGTTCCCAATTGAAATATGTTTTGATTATAATATATACACTTGATTTTGAAGACTTGGTATAGAGAAAGAATGTAAAGAAACCTTATTATAGCTGGTGATGTGGTGGCTCACACCTGTTGTCCCAGCACTAGAGGAGACTGAGGCAGGAGGATAGCTTTAGCTCATGAGTTCCAGGCTTCAGTGAGCTATGACTAGAATAGAATCAAATGGAAATTTTAGAACTAAAAAATACAGTAGCTCAAATTAGGAACTCAGTACTGGGCACACGACTGCACCCATCCTGGACAGCATAGCAACACTCAACATAGCAAAAAAAGAAAAGAAAAATACTGATCTCATGTTGAAATGATGTTGTTAAATAAATTATTAATATTATGTATCTTTTTACTTTTTAAAGTGGCTGCTACAATATTTACATACTGGAAACAACTAAAGCACTAATAAAAGAATGAAAATTAAGAGGCTGATTGAGGGGAGAAACGGAATATTAGTAAATAATAAAGCACAGATTTATTATCTTACAGTTCTGTGGGTTAGAAGTCTAAAACTGATCTCACTGGACTAAAATCAGTGTCAGCAGAGCTATGTTCCTTTCTGGAGGCTTTAGGGGGGAAAGAATCTGTTTTTTTTGCTGTTTCCACCTTACAGAACACCCATGTTCCTTGGCCCTTGGCCCCTTCATCTGCAGAGCCAGCAACAACTGGTCTGGTCCTTCTGTGTTTGGAATCTGACCATGGGTTATCTGCTTTTAAGGACTCAGTGTCAGAATGGATCCACCTGGACAATTCAGAATAAGTTTCCTTTCTTTAAAATTCTTAACTTAATCACACCTGCAAGATTTGTAGTTTGTTTGTTTGTTTTTAAGACAGTCTCACTGTGTTGCCCTCAGTAGAGTGCTGTGACGTCACAGCTCTCAGCAACCTCAAACTCTTGGGCTTAAACAGTTCTCTTGCCTCAATCTCCCAAGTAGCTGGGACTATAGGCGCCTGCCACAATGCCCGGCTGTTTTTTGGTTGTAGTTGTCATTGTTGTTTGGCAGGCCTGGGCTGGGTTCGAACCTGCCAACCTTGGTGTATGTGGCCGGCACCCTAATCACTGAGCTACAGGGGCGAGCCAAGATTTGTAGATCTTTTCTCTCATGCTATATACTATCTTTTTACTTTGTTGATGGGGTCCTTTGAAATACAAACATTTTTAATTTTGATGAGCTCCAGTTTATCATTTGTATCTTTTGTTTCCTTTTTGTATCATATCTAAGAAGGCTTTATCTAAACCAAATGTCAAAGATTGACTTCTCTGTTTTTCCCTAAAACAGTTCATAGATTTAACAAGTGTTAAAAGTTAAAAAAAAAAAAAAAAAAAAAAAAAAAAACGAAAAACAAAGATCTGGCACCTATTTTGAGTTCTTTTTTGAATGAATTGTGAGGGAAAGGTCAAACTGTTTTTTTGCTTATGGCTAACCACTTGTCCTAGCATGATTTGCTAAAAAAAACTTTTCTTTCTCCTTGAATTGTCTTGGCACTCTTGTCAAAAATAACTGGCCATAAGTGTGAACATTTATTTCTAAATTCTCGACTCTATAGGGTTCAGTTTTGATTAATTGATATTAAAAGTTCATTAGTATTCAAGAGCCAATATGCTGGGAGAGAAGGATTTCTTTAAATTTTCTAAAAAGTTTTTTTTAGGCTCGGTGCCTGTGGCTCTACGGGCTAAGGCGCTAGCCACATACACCTGAGCTGGAGGGTTCGAATCCAGCCCGGGCCCGCCAAACAACAATGACGGCTGCAACCAAAAAATGGCCGGGCGTTGTGGAGGGCACCAGTAGTCCCAGCTACTTGGGAGGCGGAGGCAGGAGACTCGCTTGAGCCCAGGAATTGGAGGTTGCTGTGAGCTGTGATGCCACAGCACTCTATCCAGGGTGACAGCTTGAGACTCTGTCTCAAAAAAAAAAAAAAGAAAAAGTTTTTTTTATAATGCATTAATGAACAGAGAAATACTTTTAATTTGTATATATAAAATACATCTTTGACATTTTATTCATTAGAATGGTGCACATTCTTCATATTGGGATGTGGACCAAGGAGACTTTCATTAGCATTGTGCTTTCATAATATAATGAATTCCAGGCCAAGAACTCCTGCATTAGTAGAACTTGTATTTGTCGTTTGTTCTTTCAACAAATATTTATTGAGTACCTACTATGTGTTAAGCATTGTTCAGGACATTGGAAATACAGCAAAATAAGTATATAAAAAAATCGCTCTTGGTCAGGTATACGGGTTCATGGCTGTAACCCCAACACTTTTGGAGGCCAAGGTGGGAGGATCGGTTGAGCCCAGGAGTTGTAGGTTACAGTGAGCAATGATCAAGCCACTGTACTCCAACCCAAGCAACAGAGAGGGAACCTGTCTGTTAAAAATAAAAATTCCCAGTCCAAGAAACGAAATTCTCTCTTACCAAGCAGCTTGATTTTAGCAGCGTTTTAGTTTAGCATACAAGCTTTGCACCTCCTTAGTTAAACTTACTTCTAATTATTTCTTTCTGTTTGATGTCATTGGAAATAGAATTTTCTTAATTTAATTTTTGAATTAACATTGCTAGTATACAGAAATAGAATTTATTTTGTTTATTGATCTTGTATCATGTGATCTTGCAAAATTCAATGAAGGTATAGGTAGCTTTTTCTTGGTAGATTCCACCACATTTTTTCACATAGACGATTATGCCATCTGTGACTAAAGATGGTTTTACATTCTTTTTTTTTGTTGTTGTTACAGTTGTCATTATTGTTTAGCAGGCCTGGGTAGGGTTCAAACCCACCAGCCTCAGTGTATGTGGCTAGCACTCTAACCACTGAGCTACAGGTGCCAGGCTGGTTTTAATTCTTTTTTTTTTTTTTTACATTTGAATGCCTTTTAATCCCTTTTTCTTGCCTTATTGCACTGGCTAAAAACTCCAGCAAGTGGGGAGAAACTAGTATCCTTGTCTTGTTCCTGATCTTAGGGCAGTAGTCAACAAACCTTGTCTTTGGAGAACCACCGGTACGTATTTCAGACTTTGTGGGTCACACGGTCTCTGTTGCACTTGCACCTGTTCAATTCTGCCATGTACCTCAAAATTAACCAAAATAATATGTAAGTGAATAGGCAGGATGACTGCCATCTTATGACCCTGGTCTTCTGGGGAAACATCCAGTCTTTCGCCAGCAAGCGTAAGGTTAGCTTAGGTCTGTCATCAGCGTCCTCAGTCGTAGAGAAAGGTCCTATCTGTTCCTACTTTGATGAGAATTGTTATCCAGCATTTAGGATGGAATGGATCCTGGATTTTGTCCGTTGCTTTTCTGCCTTTATTAAGTTGATCCCAGACTTTTTCTTTTTAGTTTGGTAATATGGTAAATTACATTTATTTGGTTCTGAAGACAAAACCAACCTTGTATTCCTGGGACATACTCTTATTTGATTAGGATATATTATCCTTTTTATATATTGTTGGATTCTATTTGCTAAAATTTTGTTTAGCTTTTTTCTGTCTATGTTTATGAGGAATATAGATGCGTAGTTTCCTTTTTTTTTGCAGTTTCTGGCCAGGGCTGGGTTTGAACCTGCCACCTCTGACAAATGGGGCTGGCGCCCTACTCCTTTGAGCCACAGGCGCTGCCCCATGGATGTGTAGTTTTCTTTGTAATATCTTCCCTAAGATTTGATATCACAGTAATGTTGATCTCTGATGATGAATAAATTGTTATGAATTTCTTATGTCTTCTAGAAGAGTTTATGTAGAATTAGTATTTTTTTTATTTTTTGAAAACCTGTTTTATTTTATTTTTTTAAGGGACAGGTTCTTGCTATGTTGATCAGACTGGCCTTGAATTCTGGGCTCAAGATCTCCCCACCTCAGCCTCCCAAGCAGCCGGAAGTGCAGACGCACCACCACACCCCGCTGGACTCTTTCTTATGTTTGGTAGAATTCCCCAGGGACGCCGTCTGTGCCTGGAGTGTTCTTTGTGGGAGAGTTTTAACTACTAATCTCGTTTTTTAAATTGATACAGGGCTGTTCAGATTATGTTTCTTCTTAAGTGAGCATTGGCTGTGTCTTTAAAGCTTTGGTTGTTTTTGTCTACTTCATCTGAATTGAATTTATTGACATAAAATTATTCCTAATATGATTTTCGGTGTCTGTGGATCTGAAGTGCTCCGTGCTGTGGTCCCCTCTCATTCCTGATGCTGTAGTTTGGGTGTTCTCTCTTTTATCCTGACTTAAGCTGTAGAGATTTGTCACATTTGTATCTAACTTCTCAACCAGTTTTTGGGTTTTTTTTTTCTCTCTTATTTCGTTATCTCTTCCATTTATCCCTGCTCTGATCTTTATTATTTCCTTTCTTCTGCTCACTTTGGGTTTCATTTCCTATTCTTCTTCAGTTTCTTAAAGGGGAAGTTGTCTTGACTTGAAGCTTTTTTCTTTTGTATTGCAGATGTTTATTGCTGTACATTTTCCTTAAGTACTGGTTTCTTGGCATCCCACAAATTTTGATATGTTGTGTTTTTATTTTCATTCAGAATACTTTCTAATTTCCGTTTCGATTTTTAACCCATGAGTTGTTTAAAAGTATGTTAGTTTCCAAATATCTGAGGACTTTTATCTAGAGTTCTTTTTCTGTTATTGATTTCAAATTTAATTCCATTGTGCTCAAAGAACATACTTTCTATGACTTGAATAGTTTTTAAGTTTATCGAGACTCCTTTAGGGGCCCAGAATGTGGTCCATCTTGGTGACATTCCCTGTGTCACGACTGTCAGGTCACATTGATTGGGAGTGTTGCTCACATCTTCTTGTGTTTGACCATTTTTTGTCTTATTCTTTCCCTTGCTGATAAAAGGATACTTTCTTTTTTTTTTTTTTGAGACACAGTCTCACTTTGTCACCATAGGTAAGAGTGCCATGGTGTCAGAGCTCACAGCAATCTCAAACTCATGGACTGAAAGCGATTCTCTTGCTTCAGCCTCCCTGGTAGCTGGGACTACAGGTGCCTGCCACAACACCCAGCTATTGTGAGATGCCAATAAACCAGCACTTAGGGAAAATTTACAGCAATAAACATCTGCAATACAAAAAGAAATGTTAGAACTGCAAGGAGAAATAGGGAAATCCACGATTACAGTTGAGAGATTTCAGTATCCCTCTATCTGAAGCTGAGCGTGGTGGCTCACTCCTGTAATCCCAGCACTCTGGGAGGACGAGGCGGGTGGATTACTTGAGCTCAGTTCTAGACCAGCCTGAGCAAAAGCGAGACCCCCTCTCTAAAAATGGCTGGGCGTTGTGGCGGGTACCTGTAGTCTCAGCTACTCAGGAGGTTGAGGCAAGAGATTCTCTTGAGCTCAAGAGTTTGAGGTTGCTGTGAGCTATGATGCCACGGCACTCTACTGAGGCAAGGCACGGCCCTTTAATACAGTTCCTGTGGGTTGCGACCCACAGTTTGAGACCCGCTGCTCTGTCTCCAAAAAAAAAATTTACAAGAAGGGATGAGACCAGTTCCAGGCAAGAGGGCCACAGACTCCCACTATTTTTATCTGAAGTGTTAGTCCCTTCCGTAAATAATGCTTTATAATTTGTTGCCTTTGGTTGCTTTTCAGATACATAAAATGGTTATTTTGGGCAGTTTTTCCAGTTTTATGTTTGTTTAGGGAAATGATTTGTCTACCTCTTTGCTCCATCATAGCCAGAAGTTCCCTAGCATGTTTCATTTGGGGGTTATTTTTTTAAGTTTTCCCTACCCTTTTCCACTAGGCAAAAGCAAAGAAGTGTTTATCCCTTGTTCCCCCAGAATTGTGTATCCCCTGGACTGAAGAATCAGAGTAAGAACTAATGGACAGATAAATAGCTCCATCCCTCACAGCTTCCTTTGTAATGATAGACTATAAACAAATAGGAAAAAAGGAAGTTCTCATCAAAAATACATGAAGTGGGGCGGCGCCTGTGGCTCAAAGGAGTAGGGCGCTGGCCCCATATGCTAGAGGTGGTGTGTTCAAACCCAGCCCCGGCCAAACCCTCCCCCCCTCAAAAAATATATATGAAGTGTTCAGTCTGATACTTGCTGCAATATGGTATGACGCAGGGCAGGACCCGGCACAGGGTTGGGACTTGGTGTAGGCCGTGCTGCTTTGGGCCACTACTCAGTCCTAATATTTGGAAGCTTGTCGGTTGAGCAGATGCTGTGTATAAAGATGACTTTCCTAACCTAAAGAGATCGGCCCCCAAAGCTCAGATTTCTTCTGATTTCCTTCGGTCACTTTATGCTGGAAGGGACAAAGGACTGGAGAAGCTTCTTCACAGACAATCCCTTGCACCCTCACAGGTCCACCGCTGAAGGGTGAATGTTATTCCTTCTAAACCCTACCCCCTTTTAAAAGAGGACTTCAGTGTCTGTAGGAAACCTTACAGAATGACTCTCTGCCCCGGTTCATCCTTCCTCCTTGCCTTTCCCTCCTGTGAGAGGAAGGTGGGATGAGAATGGTCAGGGAAGGCTGGGAGTTCTGCCAGGACGTAGAACGCAGTTAAAATAATGCATTAGGAATTCCTCATAGCAAAGCTCAGTTGGTTTAATTTCCTCTTCTATAACTGGAATCTTAGGTCATAGGACTGACTTCCCAGAGTTAAAGAATTTAAAAGGTGTTGGCAGTAGATAAGGGTTTTGATCTGAATTAAATCTAGGCCGAAAGTCTAAATCTTTTCATTTTACATTGTCACTTTGCAAGGAAACTAAGTATACAGAAAGATCGTATTGTTTGTAAATATCACTGTGTTCCAGGGGTTAAAAATACTCGAACAAAGGCAAACTAGAATGTAGTCCCACCCATTCAACATTTGACCTGTGTATACTCCTAAGTTCTCCATAGTAAAGCAATAAAAACTCTGGAGTGTAATTGTTCTCTGTCCTGACAACGACAAGGTATCCTTATCCGGAAAGCTCATCGGTTGGGCAAGAACTTCCAAGTTTCTGCAGGGAGCCGCAGGCTCTTCCTGGGCCCGGGTTCTTCATAGGGCACCCCCAAGGTTAGCTCATGGCTTCTCGGTCACAGTGGAATGAAATAACAGTTTCCTGTTTTCAGGGGATTCCTTTTGGTGTCAAGCATAGCAGCTGGGAAATGAAGATTCCCCAGAATCACAACCTACTTATTTAATTCTGTTTAAACATGATCTGACAGCAACTATTAACATCAAGTTTCAGAAATACAAGGCAGTAATTTTTAAAATTAATTGCTGAGTACCATTACCACAGATTAGTTTGATCAGTGTTTTTAGTGTGCAGTAGATAAAGCCCCCTCTCCCCCGAGTGGCCGACACAAATTAGATTTTCCAGTGCAGGTGGAGGAGTGGAGGAATTACCTTCAGCAACCAATTTTCACTCTTCTCACTGCGAGCATCTTTCAGGGCTACATTCAGGACCCATCATTTGGAAGCCAGTCACTACTAGGGTGCCTGTCTAGCCTCCTGGCGAGTCGTGGATGCATGCTATGTGCAGCAGTAGCAGTTGTTTGCACGTACCTGCTGTTTGTTCAACGCCAGGATGGGCTCCTGGAAGTGGTGGAGGCAGGCAGGACCTGAGCAGTTCAAATGGAGCTCTGTGTCTTTTCCCTTAGCTCAGGGTTCTCCCCCCCTCACCCCGAGACAGAGTATCACTCTGTTACCTAGGCTAGAGTCCCAGGGCCTCAGCCTAGCTCACAGCAGTATCATACTCCTGGGTTTAAGTAATCCTTCTGTCTCAGCCTCCTGAGCAGCTGGACTACAGGCACCCATCACCACACCCATTGATTTTTCTATTTTTAGTGGAGACAAGGTCTCACTCTTGCTCAGGCTGGGCTTGAACTCCCGAGCTCAAGGGATTCTCCCTCCTCAGCCTCCCAGAGTGCTGGGATTACAGGCATGAGCCACTGTGCGGGCCTCTTTGCATTCTTACTCCATTTAACTCCCATTAATGACATAGAGAAAACCTGCTGAATGTAGCAACGTGGTTTGCCAGTGCTCTTGTTTAGCTTTAAGATAATTGTTTCAGAATACATTTCCTTAGATAAAATGTAAACTTTTTATTTATTTATTATTATTTATTTATTTATTTTGATACAGAGCCTCAAGCTTTCACCCTGGATAGAGTGCTGTGGCATCACAGCTCACAACAACCTCCAATTCCTGGGCTCAAGCGAGTCACTTGCCTTTGCCTCCCAAGTAGCTGGGACTTCAGGCACCTGCCACAACGCCCGGCCATTTTTTGGTTGCAGCCGTCATTGTTGTTTGGCGGGCCTGGGCTGGATTTGAACCCTCCAGCTCAGGTGTACGTGGCTGGCGCCTTAGCCCGTTGAGCCACAGGCACCGAGCCTATTTATTATTTTTTTTGAGACAGAGTCTCACTATGTCGCCCTTGGTAGAGTGCTGTGCCGTCACAGCTCACAGCAACCTCCAACTCTTGGGCTCAAGTGATTCTCTTGCCTCAGCCTCCCAAGTGGCTGGGACTACAGGTGCCTGCCACAACGCCCGGCTATTTTTTGGTTATAGTTGTCATTGTTGTTTGTCAGGCCCAGGCTGGGTTCGAACCCTCCAGCTTCGGTATATGTGGCTGGCCTCCCACTCACTGAGCTTATGGGCACAAAGCCAAAAATGTAAACTATTTAATACTTCATCTGAGCCAGCACCCAAAATTGCCTTCTCAGAAGTTGGAGGAAGTCAGACTTGAGACGCCAGAAGGCAGTAAGATGGGCTTCCATTTCATAGAGGAGGGGACTGCTTGAGACCACACAGTTAGGTGGGTCTCCAGCTCCCAGCCTCGGTCTCTCTCTGCTGAGCTATCTGCCTTCCCAGCAGTGTCCTGGACTCTTCAGTAAGTTTCCAGTAAGTAGGTATTTTTATTGTGAATAATACTGAGAAATAGAAGAGAAATCAGATAAGTAACATTTTCAAGAGCTGTTTAATTATTTTGCTAAAAGCAGAATCATAAAATTGTCTGAGTCAAATAATCTTCACATACCATCTCAGATAACGTGCACAGTTTTTCACTTTCTCACATCATGAGAAGTTATTTTCTTTCTCCTCTTCATTCACTCTGGATGGGATGCCAACAGACGGTTGATTTCATTCCATATGTGTGATTGCTCTGGATTTTCACAAGTGATTTAACCCGAGGTCATTCCAGCATTTATGGTGAGTGCTCCATTGGTAGAGCTGGTTATTTGTAAAGCTGCTCTGTTGCTGCCTCATTAGAGATAATTGTGGAAACGGTAATTAGGGCCCTGTAGGAGGGGAAGAAGAGAAAAGATTTCCTTTATGAATGGACTCTTTAGATTCAGGAGAAAGGAGGCTGGTCTGATTATCTATAAACACCTCCCAAAACGTAATGGCTTAAGCTGAATGGCTTGGTGGTCCACGCCTGTAATGCTTGCGCTTAGAGAGGCTGAGGCAAGAGGATTGCTTGAGACTAGCCTAAGCAACATAGTAAAACCCTGTCTGTATATGAAAACAAAAACCTTTTAAATTAGCTGGGTATGGTGGCATTCTTCTGTAGTCCCAGCTAGTCGGGAGGCTCAGGCAGGGGGATCATTTTAGCCTAGGAGTCTGAAGCTCAGTGAGCTGCAGTGATGCCACAGCACTCCAGTCTGGTCAATAGAGCAAGGCTCTGTCTCAACAACAACAAAAAAGTAATGACTTAATATAATGACATCTGCTTCAGAACTCTATAGTTTGGGTGGGGCTTAGTGGTACTCTCTCATCTCTGCTCCACTCAGCTTCATTTGAAGTGGCTGAGCGCCCCTGGAAGGCAGACACTGGCTGTTAGCCCCCTCTACCACATCCCTGGTGGCCTTTAGCTGACCCTTTCCCTGGGGCTGTAACCAGAATGCCTCCATGTAGCCACTCATATAGGAGGGCTGGGCTTCCTCACAACTTAGCAGCCAGGTCAGGTTTCCTGAGAGAGAGAGAGAGACAGGTAAAAGCCATCCCCACCCCCCTTTTCATGACATAGTCTTGGAAGTCATACAGACCTCTTCTGCCACCTTTGTCAAGGCAGCCACAAGAGAAGGGAAATAGGTGTCCCCTCTTGACGGGGCATAGCAGAGTTCTGAAGAGTATGTGGGGCTGGAAGATCCTGGACAATCCAGTCTGCCACAGAGACTGTTGTCTCTTCTGTAAATAATCAGAGGAGCTGAGGACATGACACTGACTTGGCAGAACCTTATGATGCTTTAAAAGGTAGCCTCACAGGCTCGGCACCTGTGGCTCAAGCGGCTAAGGCGCCAGCCACGTATGCCTGAGTTGGCGGGTTCAAATCCAGCCCGGCCCGCCAAACAACAATGACGGCTGCAACCAAAAAATGGCTGGGCGTTGTGGCAGGTGCTCTGTAGTCCCAGCTACTTGGGAGGCTGAGGCAAGAGAATCGCTTGAGCCCAGGAATTAGAGGTTGCTGTGAGCTGTGATGCCACAGCACTCTACCCAGGGTGACAACTTGAGGCTCTGTTTAAAAAAAAAAAAAAAAGGTAGCCTCACAAATAAGAGGGAATCTGGGTAGACTAAGCAGGGTGAGAGTAAGTGACAGTCTGTGAAGAAGTCCCCATGACGTACGCTGGGTGTGTTGGCATCTGCAGGTCTCTGTGGAGAATCCCCTGAGACTGAGCTTGTGTCCTGGAACAAGATGGCCCTGCACCTGCTCGCACCCTCTCAGGATGCCCTCCATCCTTCAGAAGTCTCCTTTTCATCGGTGTCCCTGGGACAGTATCTGGACTGTGTTGTCCGATTCTGCTGTGGTTTAATCCCATATTACACTCAGTTACAAAATTCTGAAAGCTTGAAAACCGAGCCTGTTAGGCACCTAAATGTGTTTGTGGCCCTGGACTTCCTATTTTTTAAAAAAAGATGTATTGAGGTATAGTTGGCACATAATAAACTGCATACATTTATCTAGTTTGACAACTTTTTACAATGTATATAAATTTAAAGGGTGGTGAAGTCTTGGCTTTAGTGAAAACGTTGCCCAAATAGTGTGCATAGAACCCTTTAATTTCCGTCCTCCTTCTCCCTCCTTCCTTCCGGTGACTGTTACTCCCCTCCCTGTTCATCTGTGCACGTTATTCAGCTCCTGAGTGTACCTGAGAACACGTGACATTTGACTTTCTGCGTCTGAGTGGTCTCACTTAAATAATTTAATAGTTTTTGACGCATACACACCTGTGAAACTGTCACCACATGCCGAGCATGTCATTTCCTCATGCCTTGAGTACTCCTTTGTTCTGCCCCACTCCTCATCCCCAGCAGTGACACTGCTGTCGGTTATGTTACTTGTATGTTTTACAATTTTATGCAGATACAATCGTAGTGTGTACAGTTGGGAGGCACCGTTTCCTCTCACTCAGCATAACTGACATGCATTCACGTTGTGTGTAGCAACAGATCAATCCTGTTTTCCTGAGAAGCAGTCTATTTGATGGGTGTACCACAATTTGTTTATTCATCCAGCTGTTGGACATTTGTGTTGTTTCTAGTTGCTGCTCCCAGTAAGTACAGCCCCTGTCCACATTCTTGTGTAGATGTTTGTATGGTTGTTTTAGTCACTTGGACCTGCTGTAACAAAGTGCCGTAGACTAGGTGGCTTATAAACAACAGAAATTTATTTCTCAGTTGTGGAGCCTGAAGTCAGGGCAGGCTGGCGTGGTCGAGGTCTCATGAGAACCGTCCTCTGGGTCGCAGACTGCCATCCTGTGTCCTCACATGGCAGGAATAAAAAGAACAAGGGAGCTGGTGGGTCCCTTTCATAGGAGCACGGATTCCGTTCAGGGGGATCTTCGTGACCTGATCACCTCCCAGAGTCCCCACCTTCCCATATTAACACGCTGGGACTTGGGGTTTCAGCACACCAATTTGGGGGGAACAGAAACATGGGCACATTCTGCCCATTGCGTGTGGATGTCTGAAAAGTGGAGTGGCTGAGCACGTGGTGGGTGTGGGTTACCATTTTATGAAGCCACCCCGTTGTCTTCCAGAGTAGCTGTCCCGTGTCAGTTCATCACCAGCATTGAGAGTTCAGGTTCTTTCACGTCCTTGCCAAAACTGTATGGCTGGCTGCTAGCCTTTCAGAATGTGTGCAGGACTAATCTCATGGCTTTCATTTTGCAGTTGCCTGATAACCCCTGGCATTGGGCAGCTTTCCATGTGCTTTTTTGCCACTGCATATCTTCTTTGGTGATGTGTCTGTTCAGATTGTTTTGCCCATGTTCTTGTCTTTTCTTTCTTTTTTTATTTTTTGAGACAGAGTCTTACTCTGTCACCCTCTGTAGAGTGCGGTGACATCATAGCTCACAGCAACCTCGAACTCTTGGGCTCAAGTGATCCTCTTGCCTCAGCCTCCTGAGTAGGTGAGGCTACAGGCACCACACCTGGCTGTTTTTAGAGACGGGGTCTCACTCTGCTACTCAGGCTGGTCTCAAACTCCTGAGCTCACTCATTCCTCCCACCTCAGCCTCCCAGAATGCTAGGATTATAAGTGTGAGCCACCTTGCCTGGGCTTTTTTGTCTGTTTTCTTATTGTTTCTCATTAAATTTTGAGATTCTAAAAAATATTCTAGATTTAAGTCCTTTGTGGGAATATATGGCTAATAAATATTTTCTCACAGTCTGTGACTTTTGTCTTTTCACCTTAACAGTATCCTTCAAAGTGAAGAAATTCTTAATTTTAATAAAATCCAATTTATAAATTTATTTTTTTCTTTTATGGCGCATGCATGCTTTTGTGTTGAATATAAAAGAAATGTTTAAAAGAAAAAGAAATGTTAGAGTAACCCAAGATCCCAAAGATTTTCTCCTGTGTTTTCTTTTGGAAGTTTCTAATTTTATATATTTGAGTCTTTGCTCCATTTTGAGTTCATTTTTGTATGTGAAGTGAAGTTTGGATTGAGGTGAACTTTGTTATCTGTGGATTTATTTAAGTTGGGAAGATAGCATGTGATGATCAAAAGAGTGAAGGATTCAAGCTTGAAGACAGTGTGGTCTCCGTGATACATGAGAGATGCCCAGTTATACCAGACAGGGACTGAGGGGCAGCAAGAGAATGTGTTTCCCCAAGGGAAGGATGTTTCATCAGGTTTGGAGACGTCTACTCCAGAACACAGAGAGGAAGAAGAGCAGTAGGTCTGTTTAAGGAACACTTTGATGGATTGCAAATGAAAGTTTTGGGGCTTGGTGCTCGTAGCTAAAGTGGCTAAGGCACCAGCCACATACATACACCAGAGCTGGTGGGTTCGAATCCAGCCCAGGCCTGCCAAACAACTATGAAAACTACAACCAAGAACTAGCCGGGCATTGTGGCGGGTGCCTGTAGTCCCAGCTAGTTGGGAGACTGAGGCAAGGGAATCACTTAAGCCTAGGAATTGGAGGTTGCTGTGAGCTGTGATGCCACGGCACTCTACCCCAAGGGACAGCTTGAGGCTCTGTCTCAAAAAAAAAAAAAAAAAAAGAACAAAAGAAAGTAAGTTTTGGATCCCTATAGTTATATGGTTTTTTTGTTTTGTTTTGTTTTGTTTTTTTGAGATAGTCATACTCTTTCTCCCAGGCTAGAATGCTACGACATCATCATACCTCACTGCACCCCCAAATTCCTGGGCTCAAGTGATCCTTCTGCCTCAGCTTTCCAAGTAGGTAGGACTACTGGTGTGTGACACCACACCTGGCTAATTTTTCTGGTTTTTTGTAGAGACAGGGTCTCCCTCTGCTGCTCAGGCTGGTCTCGAACTCCTGAGATCTCTCAGTGCTCCAGCCTCGGCCTCCCAGAGTGCTGGGATAACAGATGTGGGCCACTGCACCAGTCTCACAGTGCTTTTTATCTCAGTACTCTTTAGAGAAAATTGAAATTAATGGTAAAGATAACAAAGACTGGGTGTGGTTGCTAACGCCTATAGTCCTAGCACTCTGGGAGGCTGAGGAGGGTGGATTGCCTCAGCTCAGGAGTGTGAGACCCCATCACTACTAAAAATAAAAGAACTAGCTGGACGTTGTGGCGGGCACCTGTAGTCCCAGCTACTCGGGAGGCTGAGTCAAGAGAATCACTTAAGCCCAAGAGTTTGAGGTTGCTGTGAGCTGTGACACCACAGCACTGTACCCAAGGTAACAGAGTGAGACTCTGTCTCAAAAAAAAGAGAAAAAGAAAACAAAGGCTATGGTCTTATTGGGCGAGAGGTTGGACCTCTAGTCCTCGAATAGGCCTTGATATTGAGGGACAGGCAGGCTCTTTCCCTTGGTGTTGAGGGGCAGAGTGATTGCTGGGGTCTACGGCTCCTGGGTGGTGGTGGGGCTTTCTCAGTGGAGGCATCTTTGTAGCGCTCTCTCCTTCAACCTCGTTAGCTTGTGAGTTTTTCTTTGTACACTCTAAATCAGTCATGAACTATATATTTAACACTTACCATCCTTTCTCTTTCACCTGCGCAAGTTTCAGCTTGCTCAGCTTATCCATGTTGCTGGGGGGCTTCACTTGTTCCTGTCCATGCCGATTTTATATTTCTTGATTTGTGTGTGTCTCAAAACTTTTCATAATGACCCACCTTCAAGGAGAATACAATACAATCTGGAGTGTGACCTTTGCCCTCTAGGAACTTTCAGAATTATTTCTGAAACCTATTTCCAGGCATTTTAAAATTCCGCCTTTTCCTTGGTGTAACATAGCGTTTCTCCTGACTCTGGTCTGTAGTCCTGGACACTCGTCTGCTGTCCTGCATAGAGTCCTGCTCAGTTTGGCCCTTACACTTTGCTGCCATTGTACTGCTCCTTCTGGTCCTCAACCTTCCTCACCTTCTTCATCCTAATACGTTTCACACCAAGAAGACAGTAAGAAAAGCTGCTGAGCAACTCATACCAGGCCAGACCATTACGTTCATGAACTCATCCCACAAAACCTGCTGTATATCTGTTGCTGAGTATCACTATGGTCACCTTCAAAGTGCCGCCCTTGGCCCTGTGGTGACCATAGTGACACTTGGAAATGAGGTATGTAGCACTTTTTCTAGGGTAGGTTTGCAAACTTAATGTCCAACCTTGTATGTAAAATAAAACCAGAAAAGGCAAGCATGGGATCTGGGTAAAGGACCACGTGCAGGCCCCGCACTGAAACACTGGGGACAGCTCTGACCCCATCGGTCACTTTCTTCCAGTGGTGCTGTCTTGTCATACTCAGTCCAGAGTAAGATGTTTACGGCTTTCCTTAATCATTTATTGCACTACAGGAAGGGTAAGTAAACTGGTAAGTTTAAGGCTGTGGAGAAAAGCACAAGAGGTTGGTACAAGTGTGTTCCATTCCTTAGGTGTTCTGCCATCTTCCCTCTGCCAATGGTACTTGTAGGTGCAGAAACTAATACACCACTGGACTTAAAGGAACACTTCCGTTCCTGCTGCGAGCAATAAAGTAAGTTCACCCTGAGGTGAGCACCCTGTGTTGAGCATCTTTCCTGATTCCATTTCCTTCCTGAGCTGCTGCAAGGCCACAGGCGTTTCGTGTCCAGCTGCCGTACTCTGCTGGCCTGCAAGGCCTGGGTCAGACTAGATGCAGGCCTCCAGTTTCAGAAACGGGAGCGTCACACCAGGGAAGGCTGCTCGTCCCTCTAGGCCCCGTTCTGATGCTGGCTGGGTCAGGAGGGCAGAGTGAGGCAGGAGGTGGGAGTACCAGGGGAATAATGATGCTTCCAGAATGTGCGTGAGGTTTCGCCATCAATGCAGGGTCTAAATCAGGGTCTAATGCCGCGGCCCTTTAATATAGTTCCTGTGGGTCGCGACCCACAGGTTGAGAACCACTGGTCTAAATCTTTTTGCTCTGTATTGAATTAATAGTATACTGTAGTTTCAGTGTGGTAAAATAGCCTTTTTTGGATAAATAATATTTTTCGAATATTAGGTATTCAAACAAGTCCAGATCTGTCCTTTATTACTTTATAAAGTGTTCTCATACTTTTTAACAGCCCTCATTTTTAAAAGTGAAGTATTCATATTTTTTCTTTTTTTCCTCTTTTTTGTCCGTCCTTTCTTTTCTTTTTAAACCCTCTATACCAGTGTATTTCAACCTTTTTTATCTCACGGCACACTTGAACCGATATAAACTTCTGCAGCACACTTAAATTATGATCAAAAAAAGAATAAAAAGGAATATACTCACTATGCTTTTAACTTCCTTCAAAAATAATTAATGATCTTTAAACTTTTCCTGGCACAGTGGGCGAAAATCACTGCTCTATACTGAAGCTTTCGAATTCTCTGGACTTTGTTTCTGGATTCTGCGTTCTCCTGAATTCAGCCTGTTCTCCAGTAAACCTTAGTTGAGTTCCTGAAGCGTGTGCGGGTTTTCTCTTCAGCAGTTGGTCAGGATGAAGCTCCCCCTTGAAGAGCCTAAGAGAGGGACCCAAGCCGTGCAGTGCCATCACTCGCAGTGTGTGCTGGGGGGACCGTGGCAGACACTCCTGGGCTGCTCACAGAACCCTCGCGTTTCCCGTCTGGCCTCAGCCAGTGTTCCCTGAAGTTCGGGTATATTAACCAGAGGAGGGAGTTGGCACCCCAGGACCTGTCTTCTGGCAGTGTTGTGTTGGACACTCGTTCTGTGTTGTAGAGGTGAGATTGACACTGTTGAGGGTTGGTGAGAGGAGAGGGCAGGATGTATGGGCTCCGGCCAGAGGACCTTTCAGATGTCATCGTATTAGATCCTCACAATTGACTATTTTTTCCATTTTGCACATGAGAAGAGTGAGACTCATACAAATTAAAACATAAGCCTTCAGTCCTGTAGCCAGTATCAAGTGCTACCAATATTCAGTGCTGCAGGACTCTGTAGCCTGTGATACTTGGACAGAGCTTTCAATCGGTATAAAGGCTCTCCATGGTTTGGTGCTTGTAGCTCAAGCGGCTAAGGTGCCAGCCACATACACCTGAGCTGGCGGGCTCGAATTCAACCCAGGCCCACTGGAAACAACAATGAAAACTACAACCAAAAAATAGCCGGGCGTTGTGGTGGGCACCTATAGTCCCAGCTACTTGAGAGGCTGAGGCAAGAGAATCGCTTGAGCCCAGGAGTTAGAGGTTGCTGTGAGCTGTGACGCCACAGCACTCTACCCAGGGCGACAACTTGAGGCTCTGTCTCAAAAAAAAAAAAAAAATCTCCAAAGACTTAAAATGGAGGAACAATCACCCTTGAAGTAAAGAGCTTTTTTCCTGTAACCAGAAGGTTCTAGCATGAATGGAAGAGCCTCTTCTCAGAGAAGGCGTCTTAACAGAGTTTTTGGGGTGAGTTGGGCTGGTTACATGGGGCACCCCTCAAGGTCTTGAAAGAACTAAGCTGATTCCATTTTGTTAAAACTAATTCTACCTTGCCTCACAGCCTAAATTTTTTTTGCCTCTTGCTTTTGCATCGGAATCGGTTAATGGGTGATTTGGGGAAGGGACTCTACGATTTAGGCACAACAGTCTGCACCACCCACACTTCACGATCACCCTTGCTTTCAGAGCTTGAATACAAAATTCAAGTTTGTCCCAAGGATAAATTAAAGAAGGCTGCCAAGGATATTTTGGAGTGTGTTATTTTCTTCTTTTCACACACTTTCTCTGTCTGTGTTAGGATGAGGGTGAGCTCCCGGAGCACACACGATGTGAGCGTTGCTGGGGTTACTCTGAATTGTTCCTTACTTGCAATTGCATTTCACTGAGCGATAACCCTGCCAAGGCTGCACTAAACCTGTGGACACGTTAACTGGAAAAGACAGAACTAATTCTTAAGCTGTTAATAAAATTGTTCACAAATGCCCAGAGATCATTACTCAGCCGTGACCCAGCCAGCAGCTCTTACCTGACCCCGTCTCTGCCTGGGGGCAGTTTCCGGTGTTTTCAGAAAGCAGACCTCCTGGTTCCTATGAGCTTCCCAGGAAGAACCTCCCTTTGGAGGGGTTTGTGGGAAGCATGTGAGGCCATTAGTCCCTATTTCTCAGGTAACATTTCCTGACCTATTCTGAATTGTCCCCTCAAAATAGGTTCATTTAATTAAAAAGAAGTTATATCCCGTTAAATTTGCAACACATCGGTGTGCCTTAGATTTTCTCTGTGGCACTTGGATGCAGTTTGAGCTATATCCTCGAAGTGTGCCTGTTACTCTGAGCATTCTGGGCGACGTCACTGAGGTTCAATATGGTTGGTTCTCTCACAAAATCAGGGCACCCACCTAAGCCCCCCACCTACTTACCCCTCCCATCCACTGTGTGTGGGAAATGGCCTTCCATGAAACTGGACTCTGGTGCCAAAAAGGTTGGGGCCCGCTGTTGAAGACTTGTGTCAGTTCTTCATTCTTGCTTACAGCTGAAAAAGATTCCATTGTATGGATATACTGCTTTTTTTTTTTTTTTTTTTAATGAGACAGAGTCTCACTATGTCGCACTTGGTAGAGTGCTGTGGCGTCACAACTCACAGCAACCTCAAACTCTTGGGCTTAAGTGTCTCTTGCCTCAGCCTCCCAAGTAGTGCCTGCCACAATGCCCAGCTATTTTTTGGTTATAGTTGTCGTCGTTTAGCTGGCCCGGGCTGGGATCAAACCCTCCAGCCTCGGTGTATGTGGTTGGTGCAACACTGTGCTACCGGTGCCTGATATACTGCATTTTTGTTGATTCATTTATTAATTGGTGGACATTTGGCTTCTTTCCACCTTTTGGCTGTTGTGAGTAATGCTGCTGTGAATGTCCCTGTACGAGTGTGTGTTTCAGCACAGCTCTCAGTTGCTCGAGGCACAGATCTAGGGGAAGAGTGCTGGTTCGCCTGCAGCCCTGTTGAACTGCTGAGGCCTCTGGGCTCTTCCCCAGCAGCGGCCTGGTCTCATGGCCCCATCAGTGTATGAGGCTCCAATGCCGACATCCTTGCCAACACCCAAGCCTGGTGTTTTTCTTTGCTTTTTAAAAAGTAATGCCCATCCTAATGGGTTAGTGTCAACCGCACTGTGGTTTTGATTTGCATTTGCCTGAGTGCTGATAGTGTTGAGTGTCTTTTCACACGCGCCTCAGTCATTTGTGTATATTCTTCAGGGAAGTGTCTATTTTTACATTTGGGCATTTGGGTTGTTTGCCTTTCTGTTGTTGAGTTCATGTTTGTTTTGGATCAAATTTTTAAATAGACATGTAGTAAAATGACCCTCCTATACATACTCCCAGCCACAAGTATAGGGTCCTCCCACTCTCCCCACCCGAATCTGGAAGATTCTGAAGCAGACCCCAGCCATTTTATGTGAAAAAACACCTGTAGTCCACACTTACCAGCTGTGCTGTAGTTACCATTGGTTTGCTTGAATCAAGATCCAGATGATGTTCCCTAGAACATTTGGGTAGTATGTCTCTTTTAGTCTTTCACTGAGAGAAAAATCTCTTTTTCTTCTTTTTCCTTTCAGCTTCTTTTTGAAGGAACAGGATTGTGTGTCCTGTGGAGCAGTGGTACCCAACCTTTGTGGCACCAGGGACAAGTTTCATGGAAGGCAGTTTTCCATGGGCTGGGGACAGGGAATGGTTTTGATGTGAGTGTCAAGCAGCTGGTGTTTGCTCTCTCTGCACTCAGACCTCTCTGCCACTCATCATCTGTATCTGTAGCTGCTTCCAGGGCCAGCATCGCTGCCTCGACTCCAGATAAGATCAGGCGTTGGATTCTCACAAGGAGCCGCAGCCTCACTCACTCAACACCCATGGTTTACAGTAGGGTCAGCACTGCTATGAGGCTCTATCAACAGTGCTGCTGCTGGTCTGACAGGCGCGGGGCAGGCAGTGATTTGCATGATGGGAGCGTCTGTAAATGCGGATGAAGCTTCTCTTGCCTGCCGCTCACAGGCATCCTGCTGTGTGTGTGGGGTGGCATCACACTGGAGGGTGTCCGTCACTTTTAGATTCAGCTGATTACAAGACATGGGGTTGTCCCTGGTAGATGGAGTGGAGGGAAAATCTGAGTCCCGCCTACATCTTGTAGAAATGCCTCTGCTGTGGAGCTGTGTCTGTCAGTGTCGTGGGACTGGCTCCATCTCTGGGCTGCTGATCATGTCATCAGTCATGCCTTCATCCCTCAGAGTTCTTTACAGAGAAGTGCCTTTGTCAGCTGTTGAGTCGCCTACTTGATCCTCTTCCTTGGTTTCACAGCACTCAGGATCGTGTGCAGTGTCCCCGGTGGACGTGCTTTAGTAAGCACTATCACCAACTCAGAGACGAGCACCGTAGATGTTCCAGGCCATGGCGCTCACCACTCATCGTCAGCTCTAGATTGGGGGGCCTCCCACCTGGCTGCAGATTCCGATAGCCTGGGGATCCTTAAAGAAAGTGATGCCCAGAATCCCTCCATGCCAGCTGGATCGACCTCTGGTGGGGAGGGGCTGATCTTTGAAAACTCAGAAAACACTTTGCACAGTGAGGATTGAGGGTCCTTCTTGGAACCCCCTCCCGAAACAAGGACAGGTGTAGGCCCCTGTCCCCATAGGCTTGTGGCTCCCCCTTAGCTTCCTGCTCTGGCTTTTCTCCTCCCTCTTTCTCACGAATACACATACACAGTAAAAGGAACCCGTGTATAGACCCACTGTGAGCACAGGTTTGGGCATTCGACCTATTCCCCCCTTTCCACTTTCCAAGCACCAACATCTGGAGCAGGCCTGTGACTCCCTGAAAACGTGGCCGCTTACCTTCCCCAGCCTAGAACAGAGCTGGGCTCAACTCTGAGAAGACAGAGGCTTGCAGAGAGCCCAGAGCAGCACCCTGAGATCTGCACCCAGAACACGCCCAGCGGGCCCCCTCGTCACCCCCAAGGACTGCAGTCCCCAGAGCTGCACTCTGACCCAGCGGGCCCCCTCCTCACGACTGGGCCTCCTATTTTCTTCAGTCAGCTAGACAGAGGGGTGGCCTTCTAGACTATTTTCCCTGTGTTTTAAGACTATCTCCCCACTGTGCCGCACACTAGAGAGCACCCCACTCACCTCACTCATGTCCCCAGTGCCCTCCAAACCCCACCCCACAGTGTGGGAGACAGACACATGGTAGCACTTTCGTCCTCCCTCCCGCAGCCTACACTGTGCCCCCATCACAATGAAACCTTCATTCCCAGAGCACTGGGTCGTGGCTGAATGGTGTGGTGTCCACATGAGGCTGGCGCTGGTGAGGACCGGCAGGCACAGGAGCCGTTCCTGCGCATGTCAGCTGAGAGGTGAATCAGAGCCCTTGGCGTCTTGCCGTGTGCCCATAAAAGTGGCTTTTCCTTAAATAGATCAAAACTTATTAGCTATTAAAAGAGCATGTGGTACTTGGAGATATATTTTATGGCCCTTAATTAAACTTCAAACAAAACATTTTAAGATAGTGTATGACACATTTTTCATCTTGTTTGTAATTTGAGTAATCTGTCGGCTTTCATAGCTCTCCCCTCAACTGGGCCTCAGGGCGTACAAAGGCCCCCTGAGACAGTGTGTCACAGCCATGCAGGGAAGGTGGAGCCAGGGACGCGAATGTGGGGTCTTTGTGAGAGTGGGAAGACCTCAGGCAGCACTAGGAGGCAGGCCCCGCCTGTCCCTGCATATCGCTTAGTTGACATTTCCCGGACAGAAGGACGTGCGCCTTCAGGAGGAAGCGGGCACAGCTCCTCAGCCGCGTCCGTGCACAGGCCGTTTGAACTTCTGTTCCGACACATGTCATCACTCAGGTTTTGTCCACCCTAATCCAAATATAGAATTTTCCTGTAGAGTGCAAAAACCCTAAACTGACCTGAAAACCAAGCGCAAAATCTGAATTCATTAATAAGGAATTTGTATTTTAATTTTTAGTATGTTTTCTTTTCTTTCTTTCTTTCTTTTTTGTAGAGACAGAGTCTCACTTTATCGTCCTCGGTAGAGTGCTGTGGCGTCACAACTCATAGCAACCTCGAACTCCTGGGCTCAAGCAATTCTCCTGCCTCAGCCTCCCAAGTAGCTGGGACCACAGACGCCTGCCACAACGCCCGGCTATTTTTTTTTGCACTTGTCATTGCTGTTTAGCTGGCCAGGGCTGGGTTTGAACCCGCCAGCCTTAGTATACGTGGCCGGCGCTGTAACCATTGTGCTACAGGCGCTGAGCCTGTTTTCTGTATCTTTATTTTTCTTTTTTGTGAGACAGTGTTGCTCTGTCACCCAGGCTAGAGTGCATTGGCACGATCATAGCTCACTGTACCTCAAACTCCTGGGCTTAAGCCATCCTCCTGCCTCAGCCTCCCAGGTAGCTGGGATTGTTCAGAGTACCACCACAATTGGCTAATTTTTTAATTTTTTTCCTAGAGACAAAGTTTCACTGTGTTGCCCAGGCTGGTCTTGAACTCTTGGCCTTAAGCAATCCTTCCCCCTTGGCCTCCCAGAGTGCTTGGATCATAGGTAACCCACCACTCCCAGCCAACTCTCTTTCGTTTTAAACACACATTCTTCCTTTGGCTTCTGGTTTCTTTCCTCCCTCTCGGGCCTTCCCCAGTGTCCTGTAATAGGCTCTTCTTGATGTGGCCATTATTTGTGGGAGTTGTGAAGGGCTTGGTTTGCGGCTTCCCTCCTCACTGCCCATTGTGGCTGTCCCAACGTTGTTCCACCAAGGACGCTGGTGACACCAGGTCTTCTGTCTCCGTGTGCCACTCTGCTGAGCTCCTGATCCACATGTCAGCGCCACCAGGTGTCCTTTGGGTGTCTCCACGGTACCTTGGACTTAACATGTCAAAAAACCAACTCTTCACCTGCTCAGCACCCAGCATCTCCAGCACTCTCTGCCTCCGTGGAGGTTGCCACCAGCATGTGGCGCTGCACAGAGGCCAAGGGCCGTCCTTGGCACTACCCACACTCCACAACCATCCCATTCCCACCTGCTGCCCCAGCCCAGGGCCTCTGATGGGGTCCGCTTCCTTCCCTGCTCCTTGCCACCTTCTTTTTTTTTTTCTTTTAAACCCTAAAATAGATTATTTATTCCAAAAATCCTTTAGTTTTCTTTTTACAGTGAATACATATCCTCTCCATCTCCGCACAACTTAAGTCCCTGTTGGAGGAGATGCCGTGAGAGTCTTTCTCAGTCTCCTGCTGCCTTCTGACCCAATCCAGCCACACTGCCTTGAAGCCTCCTCGAGGCCCCGACTGTGTCAGGTCCACCTGTCGGCCCATCCACGAGAAACCTGATCCTGGGCCCGGACCCTCGTGAGTGGCCCTGGGTCAGGATTCACTAACTGGGCAAGTGAAGCTGCAGAAAGAGCAATCAATCTTCCAGGTCCTCTGTCAGCTGGCTCAGCTGCCCTCTCCTCCCAGCTGTCCCCAGATGTGTGGCTGTGCGTGGCTGACCAGGGTTTCCCACAGCTGGGACACAGAAGCCATGTCCACGTGCAGAGTCCATGCTGGGGCCACAAACCTGAGTGGGTCAGTCCGTCTCCTCTCCAAGGTGGCAATCCCTTTTACATTGTGGTTCTTTATGCTTCTGTGGGGTTTTTTTGTTTTGTTTTGTTTTGTTTTTGAGACAGAGCCTCACGCTGTTGCCCTTGGTAGAGCGCAGTGGCATCACAGCTCACAGCAACCTCCAGTTCCTGGGCTCAAGTGAGTCTCCTGCCTCCGCCTCCCAAGTAGCTGGGACTACAGGTGCCTACCACAACGCCCGGCCATTTTTTGGTTGCAGCCGTCATTGTTGTTTGGCGGACCCAGGCTGGATTCAAACCCGCCTGCTCAGGTGTACGTGGCTGGTGCCTTAGCCCGTTGAGCCACAGGCGCCAAGCCCATGCTTCTGTGTTTTTTGAGACAGAGTCTCAATTTGTTGCCCTCCATAGAGTGCTGTGGCATCACAGCTCACAGCAACCTCAAACTCTTGGGCTACAGCAATTCTCTTGCCTCAGCCTCCCAAATATCTGGGACTACAGGTGCCCGCCACAATGCCCGGCTTGTTTTAGAGACGGGGTCTAATTCTAGCTCAGGCTGGCCTTGAGCTCCTGAGCTCTGTTTTATGCCGATCCCTGTAAGGCTTTTGTATGCCTGCAGGAGACACTCGGGACAAAAGGCCACTCCACTCCACAGGCTGTGTCCCGGGGCGTGTACACCACTTGGAAACAACAAATGCAGAGCTCGTCTCCTACCAGTGTGTTTTGAGTGAACACTAGTGATCGGGGTTTTGAGGTCGTTTGTTATCTGAGTTCCTCATCCAAACCCTGGGGAGAGAGGAGGAGGAGGAGGGTACCACGAACCTCGAGTCATGTGGTATTGCTCCGTATTTCTACACAAAGGCCAGGTGGAGGTTTATGAGTCACACAAATACCATGAGGATCAATGGAGTTGGGGCCACAAGCCCAGGAGCAGGCATCCCGCACGTTCTTGGGGATTCTGTTGCTTGTTGGTGTCCTGAGTTGGACTGGTGCCATCTGGTACCAGTCTTCTCTACCACAAGTAAACAAAACCCTAGAATCCCTCCATAGTTTCAAAGAGGGTTAACAACTCCTATTGTGTGGCCCAAGGCTTGCAAGTCGACTTCCCAGAAACTGAGGACTGAGCCAGGGTCAGGTGCCAAGGAAGTGTCAGGCTTGGCACAGACCCCTGCCCACAAGCTTCCTCCTGGTAGTGTTGAGTTGTTTTTATCTGAGGCATAAAAAACTAGCTTTTCCCTCAATTGCCAAGGAACTCCAGGGCTGACACTTCCTCTGGCACTGCTGGCAGGTGCAGAGGTCACACATTGCAGGGCCTGGCAGTGCACAAGCAGATGGACTTACCTTGTACCTATTCACCTTACTCAGAAAGCAATAAAAGTTTAGACACAGACCTCATGCCAGTGGGGGCAGGACACTAGCCTGCTCCAGTGGAATCCCAGCAGGGAGCAGTGATGTGACAGGCAGATGGTACAAGGCAGGTCTGGTGGCCACCTTCAAAGTGCAGCAAGGTCCTCAGCATCTCCTGCCCATCCCTGCTCTCCCGCAGTCAGGAGCACACTGTGGTCTGAGTGTGGCTTGGGAGCGGCTGGCAGGTTGAACGGTATGCAGGAGCCCCCTCCCAGGCACTGGGCATGGCCAGCACAAAGAGTCCTCACCAGGCACAGAAGAGAGACACTGTCTCTATGGGGATGCACTATCTTTTTCTACCTTTTCGTGTATTTCTTCAAGATACTTCCTAACCTTGCCATCTAGCCACACAGCAAGGAGCTCCAGGGAGGAAATCGGGGGAGCTTTTCCCCTTCTCGTAGGTTTTCTGGTGCCATGCTCTTTAGAGAACCTAGCTTTGCTGTGTGTAGGCCATTAAATCTTTAGTCAACATTATTTCATTTAGTGTTAGACTTCAGTCGCCCAGACTGTCTTTCTGGCTCCAGCTCTGCCCTCGCCCTTTCTGGGATCACTCCTAGTCCAGTGCCTGCCTTGTTTCCCCCACAGGGTCTCTTTTGATGGAGGGTAGGAGACAGAGGAGTGAGTGTGCACTCAGATTTCATTTGGGTTCTCTACTTACAGGCCCTCACTTACTATATCTCGAGGGTGACCTCTGCCAGCCTGTCTTGGTTTGGGCTTCGGTTGTTTTGATTTGAAGTTTTGGTTGTAAGGTACTTAGACGTTAACTTCCCCTAGCCTTAACTCAGGACCTCTTGTTTTCCTCTTGATTCATGAGGCTGCATCATGTTTGTAAAGGGAGTCTCACCCTCCTGGAGGTTCCAGGCTGGGCTGTGGGTGCAGGGGCAGCAGCTTCTCCCCAGTGGAGTGTCGAGCTTGTCCCGAGGAAGCCGAGGTCCTGCAGCCGGGCCGCTGGAGCACAGGAGCCTGTGCCTCGGGGTGCGGGGCGGGGCGGCTGCAGGCCTGCGCTTCGGGCTGTGCCATGACACAAGGCTTGTGCCTTGGGACTGTGTCTGACACCACGCCTAAGCCTCAGGCTATGCCTGACACACCAGGCCTGCGCCTCGGGGCTATGCCTGACACTAGGGCCTGCGCCTCGGGGCTGTGCCTGACACCAGGCACGTCCGCAGCCGCTGGAGCTGCCTGCATTTCAGGGAACAGAAGGGGTGGCCGTGGCAGGAAGTGAAGGTTTGTTTTCCTCCAGAAGTGAACGTGACCTCTGGGGTAAGATGCTGCCACTGACCTCTCACAGAAGCTTCCTGACCTGCTCTCTGTGAAGGGATGCCCGGCGTCCTTGGGAGTTTCATCAGGCACTTAGTCCCTAGATCGGTCCACTTTTTAAAGTAGGTTTAATGGACTTTTTTCTCTGCATTTTGAACAAAGGGCCTGCGTTTTCATTTCGCACCGGGCCCTGGATGTGACATAGCGTGGCAGACCCAGCCAGCCTTCACTCTCATTTCCCTTACAGCTTCATTCTTGACTACCCTCCTCATTCCAGCTCCAGACTTAGCTCACACCAGACACGGTGCTTTGCATAGAGCCTCAGGAGTCTCCCTGAACACCCAAGACGGCAGGCTGCCACTGCTCTGACAGTGGGCTGACTCGGAACAGCCCACAGCCTACTGCGTGGCCTGGGCGCTCTCTTGGGCTCCCTGAACCTCAGCTTCTTTCAGCTGCTCTGAGGTGACACTAAGGACTGAGGTGAGAGGCTGCTCACAGGACGCCCAGGTGGGGCTTTGTCCCAGCTTCCCTGCCGCCTACGAGTGCTTCTCCCTCCCTGGTCCTCATTCCCCCCTCGGAGCTGACTCCTGAGACTGAGAGGAGATGAAAGGGGCGTCCGCAGTCAGCACTAACTGCTGCTTAGTCTGATGCCAGGTGCATCACAAGGTCCTCAGTGCCCGTCAGAGGGTCCTGACTGTTAACAGATTAGCAGACACTTCAGGAAGGGCCTCTTGGGAGCATAGCAGGCCTTCCTGCCGGATGGCCTTCCCAGCCTGGGAGTCTGAGGTCTGAGCATGGCAGCTGGGGGGTTGTGGGGAGGTTCCAACCGGGCCCAGGTATTTGATTTGGGAGGCTCAGGGTCCGCAGAGCCTGGCAGCACCGTCAGCCTCTGTGAGCTGGCTGCCACCCTCCCCCGGACCTCTTGGCGGGTTTCATCCCTTTAAGCCTCTTCTAGTCGCTTCCTGCAGTTGATACCGTCTCCATCAGGTCTGGGAAACAGGCAGCAGCGAATGATTAAGGTTAATGAGGAGATGTGACTTAGGAGAGTGGCCGCTCCCAGAGCTGCTCCTTCAGACGGCTCACGCTCCGGGTGGGAACTCGTAGGGCAGTTCAGGGTACAAAGTAGGGGCCAGAAGGAGGGTCTCAAGGATGCAGCTGACCAGAGCTTGTCCTCGCACCCCCACATGGCGGCTGCTCTGTGAGGAGGCCCACCTGAGCTGGGAGGGTAGAGCAAGACAGCCCCCTTGGAAGGGCGAGGCACCCAGTCTGGTGTGGTCCTCACTGGTTGCAGAGACCCATCCTCGCACCTCTGCACCTCGTCTCTGAGCTGCAGGTTCCCCACTTGGTAAAGTGCTTTGTAAATCACTTATTCCTGGGAGGGGTGAGAAACATTGCCCAGGAGCTCAGTGATTTGCCTTAAAAAATAAAATGCGGACTTTCTCAGTCACCTGGAAATCTTCCTCTCAGTATAGTTAAAGGAGGCATGAAATAAACAGGGAGATGTGAAGCAAGAGGTATAGGAGTGTTCTTCAGTGGGTGGCGTCCACATACAGCACAACTTCAATGTGTACATTCGTCTTACAAGAGGATTCTTTCAAATAAGGGCAGAGGCTGAGTGCCATCTGGGTGATAGAGGCCTTTTGTAACTGCAAATGCCTTTAATTTAGGCTCAGAGCTGGGTACCCCGTTAAAGGTCAGGGCAGCTCCCTGAGAGGCAGCGGGGAGAGCACACAGCCCAGCCTTAACTGGCTGCTGATGCAGGATGCCAGCTGTCAAATGCGGTGTCTTCAAATTGCAGAGGTGTTTGTTTTGTTTTGTTATGTTTTTAAGAAATTTGTTCTCAGCTCCGCGCCTGTGGCTCAGTGGGCTAAGGCGCCAGCCACATACACCTGAGCTGGCGGGTTCGAATCCAGCCCGGGCCCGCCAAACAACAATGATGGCTGCGTCCAAAAAATGGCTTGGCGTTGTGGCGGGCTCCTGTAGTCCCAGCTACTTGGGAGGTGGAGACAAGAGACTCGCTTGAGCCTAGGAATTGGGGATGCTGTGAGCTGTGATGTCACGGCACTCTATCCAGGGTGGCGGCTTGAGGCTCTGTCTCAAAAAAAAAAAAAAGAAAGAAAGAAATTTGTTCTCAGGCGGCGTCTGTGGTTCAGTGAGTAGAGCGCCAGCCCCATATACTGAGGGTGGTGGGTTCAAACCCGGCCGTGGCCAAACTGCAACAAAAAATAGCCGGGCGTTGCGGCGGGCGCCTGTAATCCCAGGTACTCTGGAGACTGAGGCAAGAGAATCGCCTAAGCCCAGGAGCTGGAGGTTGCTGTGAGCTATGATGCCACAGCACTCTACCGAGGACGACAAAGTGAGACTCTGTCTCCATTAAAAAAAAAAAAAAAGAAAAGAAATGGGTTTTCACTCTGTTTCCCAGGATGTAGTGCAGTGGCAGCATCAGAGCTCACTGTAGCCTCGAACCCCCGGGCTCAAGATTCTCCTGCCTCAGCTTCCTGAGTATCTGAGACTACATGTGTGAGCCATCTTAAGCTGCAGCAAATTGTACCGGTTTTTTATATATTTCAGTTCTTTGCTTAGAGTCCCTATTTAGGGAGGTCAAGCTGAGTCCAGACCTTCTTAACATAGAATAGCCCTTCTCCTCCCCAGTGCCCCATTATGGCCCGAGGGGCTGAGGAGCCCCCCACCCACCCCGTACACTCCCCACTTCCCCACAGTGGACACTAATGAAATGTGTGCAAGTGCCTCCCACTGAGGCACTTAACCAGATCAGTTAGTTCTACCTGGCTCATCAAAGACCCTTTTTTTTTTTTTCTTTTTTTTTTTTTGAGACAGAGCCTCAAGCTGTCACCTGGATGGAGTGCTGTGGCATCACAGCTCACAGCAACCTCCAATTCCTGGGCTCAAGCGAGTCTCTTGCCTCTGCCTCCCAAGTAGCTGGGACTACAGGCGCCTGCCAAAACACTTGGCCATTTTTTGGGTGGGGGGGGTTTGCAGCCATCATTGTTGTTTGGCGGCCCCAGGCTGGATTCGAACCCGCCAGCTCAGGTGTACGTGGCTGGCACCTTAGCCACTTGAGCCACAGGCGCCGAGCCCAAAGACCCTTTTTAAAGAGATACTTATATTTTTTATTTTCTTTTTTGAGGTAAGTTCTCACATTGTCACTAGGCTAGAGTGCAGTGGTGTCATCATAGCTCACAGCAACCTCAAGCTCCTGGGCTCAAGCAATCCTCCTGCCTCAGCCTTCCAAGTAGCTGGGATTACAGGTGCCCACCACCATGCCTAGCTAATTTTTTGTTTTTAGTAGAGAGAGGTATCACTGTTCCTCAGGCTGGTCATTTAAATTATTTTTTAATCATGACTATGAAAGCTACAGTGGCCACTTGTGTGTGGTGCTGAGGCCTCGAGGGGCTGCAGTGTGACTCGCTTCTACTTTTCATCAGACCAGGTAGGGGTCAGCACAGTGAAGAGGGCAGACACACTTTGAGAGCCACACTGACTTAGGGGATCTTTTAAGTGCTTTATCAACCAGTGGAAAATGAGTTTCGTTTTAATAAATGAGGCTTTAAAAGTCATTGGTTGTCACCCACGTCTTCCTGGCTGTGCTGTCCTCTAGCAAATTGGGGTAGAAACCAGCCTCTGCAGCCTGCAGGCCTCTTGAGTATGAAACCATCATAAATTGTGTCACCAGCACCTCACACCAGGCCCAGATGTGACCACGGGGGACAGCAGTCTGCAGCTGCTGGGTGGTACTGATGGGGGAGTCACAAACACCAGATTGACCCCCACCACGTTGTGGTTTCTCCAGAGGGTTTGGTTGGAGTTTCGAGGCATTTCCCGTCCCTGTCGGCATCTCCTGAGAGCATCACAGCATGTGTTGCTTATGTGTTTTTTTCTTTTCCTTCAGAATATTGACATCACAAACTTCAGCAGCAGCTGGAATGACGGGCTGGCCTTCTGCGCCCTCCTGCATACCTACCTGCCAGCCCACATTCCATATCAAGAGCTCAACAGCCAAGATAAGGTAAGGTGGGCTCCGGAAGGGCGGGCTCTTGGTGTCTGCCTCACCGAGAAAGAGGCAGGAGGAGAGCCCTCGCCGTCACACCGCAGCACCCACCTCGCCTCAGTCGGGGGTCTGGTCCTCGGTGCTGAGGCTGCAGTTCTGACCCACCTTGTGTGGGACATTTGACCTGTGCAGAGTTTCCCAGGTGATGTTGTTCCCTATGGGAGTGGCCAGTCCTGCCAGGGTGACATTTAGGATTGAGGACTTCTCCAGGAAGGGCTGAGGAGGGCTGTTCAGGGCAAGAGCAGTAGGCTGCACTCTGTGGCCCCTCTGTACTGTGGATCTGAGAGCTGGGGATAAACCCCAGCCTGTGCGCCTATGTTTGAGGCATCCCATCCAGAGAGCTCTTTGGGGGTGGGGTCAGGAGACAGTCCCAGAGCCCCTGTCCCAGGCCTTTGCCCTGCAGACAGCCTTGGAGACCCACTGCAGGAGCTCGTTTGGTGGTGTACGCTAGCTTGGGGTGTGGGTCTAAGAGGCCCAGGACCGACGTGTCATGAGTGAGGCTTTTCTATAGTGAGAGGGCATGAGTGTTAGGAGAGTGGACAGGACCTCTGAGGGCACCAGGTGGAGGTGGGCGTCATCTTCCCCGGGCAGCTTGTGGGGGCCGTGTGACCTTTCTCCTGTATTGTTCATATACTGGAGACATGTTTTCTTTTACAGAGAAGGAACTTCACTCTGGCTTTCCAGGCTGCTGAAAGTGTTGGCATCAAATCCACACTGGTGAGTCCTTGTCCCCTGAATCATTGGCAGGGCCCTTCTGGTCAGGAAGACCTTTGTCTCTTTTAAGCTGACACCTTGTGGTCGCTGGGCCCAGGGAGGGTCCTGTGCATCTAGGGTGCAGACACGGCATTTCACCACCCCCCTCCCTGTGAGCACGGGTAGCACCAGACCCGCCATGGGACTGCACCTTGTAGTGGTCTCTTGCATGAAGGGCAGAAGACAGGTCTATTCACCGCTATGAATGTCACCATCAGGGGCACCTTCCAGCAGGGTGTCTGCCTTTAGTCGGCTCAGAGGGAGAGGGCCGGGTGATTGAGAGGCTGAAGAGTTTCCCCTCCCTCGCCAGGGCTGTGGAGGCCTGTGTGTTCTGGCCCTAGGCTCTTCTCAGGCCACAGTGGGCCTGAAGCCACAGACGGGCTTCTGTGTTCACCAGTCCTGACTGTGGGAGGAGTACTGCAGCCAGATCCAAAGCTGCACGGCTCACTTAGAAAGTCTTTTAAGTAAGTAAGCCGAGAATTGCAGCGTCCTCTGCAGCCCTCCGGCCACCTCCCAACCCTGGGTATCCACCGCCTTAACCCAGGGTACCTGGACACTCCGTACGGAAGGACTTACTCTCATATTCTCACTACAAGAGGGGTCGAGCCACAAGCCTATCTTCTAAATTCAGAGTTTGCTTTTCTAGGACAGTCTCTATTCAACTGTTCACTTTAGGGAAAAGTAAGTTAAAAATTTTCCCCATTACTTGATATTTTACATCACATATCTAGAGTTTGTATATATAAAAAGCAAGCAGTACCTCACCCTAAAAACTGTTTATGCTCCAGATTCTCCCCTGAGTGCTCAGCGGGTACCTGTGTTCCTTGCTCCCTGAAGGATCCCCAGCTCAGTCCCCTGGGGGTGCGCTCAGCAGTTGTGTGGCTCTTTTTAAGGCCTTGGTCACTCTTTTTAAGGCCTCTCCGACACCAGGGCAGGTGTGGGGTTGGGGCGGCCTACAGTTTCCCAAGTTCATTTCCCTGCTTTACCAATGCACAGTAAAAGAACGGCATCTTCCATGGTTTCAGACTGTTACTCATGGTGAAGGTCATCAGCGTGCTGGTTCTAGGAGCCCCAACACAGACCAGGGGGGATACCCCAGGTGGGGGCCTGGTGCTGAGAGGGAGGTTCCCCCAGACTGGCTGAAACTTTTCCAGCCCTGAAGAGCTGTGCAAGGAGCAGGAAGGTGTCCCTGCATTTGCCTCTGGGGCAGGAATAGGTAGCTTGGGGGCCCTTGGTGGAGGCGAAGGAGGCATCCTTGCCCTGGCCTTTGAAACATGTAACTAGTCTTAGATTAGAAATCCTTCAAGGCTCGTCCATCCCCCAGAGCCCATATCACTGCAGCCATGAGCCAGCCAAGAGGTGACCTGCCGTCCTAACTGAGCCTCTTCCTTCTGTGTCAGGATATTAATGAGATGGTGCGGACTGAACGGCCAGATTGGCAGAATGTGATGCTATACGTGACGGCCATCTACAAGTACTTCGAAACCTGAGCACAGTGGGAGGAGCTGCCCCGATTGCGGGGGACCCTCTGTAGTTACCGAGCAACACCAACGCCATTAGCTACGCACCCCCGTAAAGCTTTCAGCGACTCTGGGCTGCCCCGCAGCATGTGAGCCTCCAGCCCGGGGCCTCTGCACTGGGGAGAACTCATCCATGTGGCCTGAAGCTCGGGCCAGGGCTCCTCCCGCGAGACCCTCCACTCAGGCTGCGTGGACTCAGCATGACACACAGGCCGCTGGCTGCTGGAGTTTTCTTTCTCAAGAGAACATTGAACATGTCTGCTCTGGGGTGCGGATAAAGGGCTCATGCACAGCTGAACTCGGGAGAGGGGGTTAAGTTATGTGGGAAGCTCACACAGGGAAAGCTCTAGCAGCAGCACTGCTTGACTGCTGGCCTTGTAGGTCCCATCACTGGGGGCCCAGGGAAGAAAGGCAGTCCTAGCAGAGGTCTCTGCTTCTGAGTGCTCACGGCCCTTGACTGGGGCCTGGGCTCAAGGAACACAGCACCACAGAAGTGGGTCAGCCACCCTCCCACATGGCCGGGCTGTCCTGGCCATTGCCATTGAGGTCTTGTCACCTTTCACTAAGAGTATCGACCTTGCAGTGCAGGCATCCTGGGCTCAGGCCGGTTGCTGCTGAGTCCTCAGTGCTGGACTGCTTTTGGCAGGAAGTGGTTGCAGGGGCCTCTCTGGTGCTTTGTGGCCTCTCCCCCAGCCTAGAAGGGGTTTGCAGCCCCAGCTCTAGCTTTAGGTTTCTGGACAACCAGAACTGGTCATAAGGAATTCTCCTAGTTAAAATTTTTGTTTTGTTATACACAGTTTGGGAAAAATAACTGCTGTTCTGTTTAGTACCAAAGTAAATTGTTTTAATAGGCATAGAAATACAAAATCTGGATGTGAGCATGGAATGAAGTAGGAAGTAGCAGAAGAAAAAAGTAAACAGCTCTAGATACAGGTTAATGTCACTTCCAAGTTGCTGAGACATGATCCTCCTAGGCGAGAGTTGAAGAAAGTGCCTTAACGCGCCTTGCAGGGGGAGCTGGCTGCCCTCCACGGCCAGGGCGGGATGTCATCAGGGGCACTGCCCTCCCCAGGTTCCGTGTCTGCACTGTTTGAACCAAAGCCTTACATGAAGGTGGCTGCTGAGGTGACCCCCAGGCTGTGACTTGCAGCCCTTTTTGGGAACAGGGAGTCTGTGTCTCTCATGTACCAAACACGGTAGCTGTTGGTTTGAAGGCTGTCAACACCTGTGATTTCCAGCTGTAAAGCACTATGTGGAATGCTGGCCATCAGCAGAAGTGGGGTCACTGGTCTATGGGCTGGATGGAAGCGGGGCTTCCAGGAGGCCCACCCAGCACCAGCATGGCTGCAGGGTCTGTGTTAAGCATGATGTACTCCGCTAAGAGTTCGCACGTCTGCATGGCTAAGAAGAGAATGTGATTATTTCGAAGCAGGCTGGGCTGTAGGTGTGGCTGCTGGCACACACACCGGCCCCAGGTAGCTGCCGCGTCCCTTTCCTCACGGTCACCTGGCAGCTGGGGCTACTGTCCCTGGCTGGAGGCATGCCGGTGAAATGCCTGTTTCCAGCTAACGCAGGCGATTCCGTGCAAGCACAGTCCCGCTGCAGAGCGCCCGCAGACCAGTTTCCACAGCGTCTGGCCCCTGACTGGGTTCTGCTCTTGTCCTCACCACTGCGTTGACGCCGGCTGTGTTGTCGCCACGAGTGCCTGACTGTGTGAGAGTCCTTTCCAGATGTCTCCCCACTCAGGTTTCCTAAGGTCTCTCTCTTGCTCTCATTTGCCTTCCAGGAGGCCTGTCCACCTGTCTGGACCCAGGGTGTCTGGTCATGTTTTTTATTTATTATGTCTGGGGGTGTTGTTTGTCCTGCGAATGAGACCACTGCCCTGGGTCTCTTGCTGGCCTCATGAGCTCCGCCCTCACAGCTCATGCAGTAGAGTGAGAGCTCCCTGGAATCTCCTGGACGAAGACCACTGCCGGTGGGCTCGTATCTGTGCGGATGGCATTTCCTTTCCGGGACCCTGTGGGTCAGTGACATCAGGGCGTGAGGACCGGGGTCGGTGACGGCGACCGAGGGCTGTGCAGTCTGGGGCCTCCTCAGCACCTCACCCATGGAGATCTGCGTTCAGACGCACAGAGGATTCCAGAGACATCACTTTTTGTCCTTCCTAATAGGATCCTTCTAACAGTCGGCGTTAGGAATGATTATGGATGGTCGAATGTGTTTAAAAGTGCTATTTGGAGGTGCGCTTGTTCCTGTGGCACCTGATGTGAAGCCTCCAGGAAGCCGTTTTACCTCCTCTCCCTTCAAGCACAAGCTTTACTGCAAAAGGGCCAGTTAGTTTCTGTTTCTCTCAATTGCAGGCTTCTGCTGACTGACAATACTTTGTAATTTCGTTCTAGTAAACATTACTGAATGTATTAAAATGGCTGAAACACAAGACTGGGCTTTTCCAGCTTGCTTCTCCTTCCTGCCAGTGCTGCCCCCGGATCCTGGCCACGGCTTAGAGGGCAGCACCCTGAACCGGGCCTCTGGGCGCAGCAGGGCCGAGGAATCCTCGTGTGGGAAGAACTTGACCACTGGGGTGGGGATGGGAATGGGGTGGGGGGTAGCCCAGGTGAACCCTGTGACCGAGACTGTGACAGGTTCTGTGACCCAGAGACAGTGTCAGCCCCGGTATAACCGAGACACATGCCTTCCTGAGGGAAGTTGCCCAGAGGAGTTTGTCATTAGAAATGTTGTATTTTCTTGGGAATAATTTTCAGGGTGTATAAAATTATAGAGAATCAAAAAAATTGGGTTCGGCGCCTGTGGCTCAACGGGCTAAGGCGCCAGCCACGTACACCTGAGCTGGCGGGTTCGAATCCAGCCTGGGCCCGCCAAACAACAATGACGGCTGCAACCAAAAAAAAAAAAAAAAAAATGGCCAGGCGTTGTGGCGGGCACCTGCAGTCCCAGCTACTTGGGAGGCGGAGGCAGGAGACTCACTTGAGCCCAGGAATTGGAGGTTGCTGTGAGCTGTGATGCCACGGCACTCTGTCCAGGGTGACAGCTTGAGACTCTGTCTCAAAAAAAAAAAAAGTGATGATATACTACCCAGGGGCAGCCGAGTGAGCCTTTCTCCTGCGCATCTTGTGTGCAATGAGTAGGGGATCCACCAGTGTGACCCAGGCAACATGGTTGTCACCTGTGGGCACTGCCCCTGCCCCTGCACAGAGATGTGAGTGCCCTTCCTGGACCCCAGACTCCCCAGGGTCAGGTCCAGCCCTCGAGTGAGTGTGTCCCGTGAGTGCTGGCCCCTCCAGCAGTCCATAGCTGAGGGTTTGCTGGGACCACGTTTGGATCTCACTCTTTGCACCGTCTGCTGCTCTGCAGCCCATGTGCAGTGGGCACCGATGGCGCGGCCTCCACACGGCAGAAGGAATGACCCTGCCCACCTGCACATCTGGGTCTCTCCAGGGCCAGCATGGCCAGGCCCTCTTGGCTGCTGTCCCTAGGTGGGGGTGCCCTCCCACACCCCTCTTTCTGCCTGTTGTGCAGCTGCCTCAAGCTACAGTGAGGCTCCTGGCCCTTCTGTGGCCCAGCCAACTTGGGGTGTGCTCAGAGACTGCCCTGCAGGCCCAATGACTCTGCTTCCCTTAACTCTGCCCTCCCTGCCCCAGGGCAGCTCCTGGGGATAGTATCAGTTCCACCTTGACTGATGGTGGAGAGACTAACGGTTCTGGAGTCTCTCTGAGGGGCATCTTTGACGGGCAGGCAGAGAAAGCTATGTGAGGAACAGGGACAGACATAACCAGTCTTGGCACATTTGTAGCCCCTGTGTCAGGTAGGTGAGGGTTGGATTCTGGCCAGAGCTCTAACCCCAACAGCTCCGGCCTTCACTGGGCTGCAGCTGGCGCATCTGCAGGAGGCCAGACTCCACCTCACCAGGCCTGAGTGGCCTCCCTCAGGCTGGGAGTATAGTGAGGAGCAAGTGGGGGCCAAGTGGAGAGTGGCCGGCACAGCCTGCCTCCCCACACCAGGCCCAGGTGCTAGAAGGCAAGGCTTAGTCCTTGTTCCTACTGCCTAGGTATGTGAGCAGGAGGCTTGCAGAGGGCCTGTGGTCTTGGGGACTGGGTCCTAAGTAAGGGGAGGCAAACTAAAGGGCTAGGCTGAGCTTCAGGGGAAGCACGTTTTTTAAACTTATATAAATATGTGTGTATATACATTTGTATCTAGTTTAGATAGAGTCTCTGTTGCCCTGGGTACAATGTTGTGGCTTCATAGCTCACAGCAACCTCAAACTCCTGGGTTCAAATGATCCTCCTGCCTCAGCCTCCCAAGTACCTACAACTACAGGCACCTGGCTAGTTTTGAGAGTTTTGCTCTTGCTCGGGCTGGTTTTGAACTCCTGAGCTCAGGTGTTCCACCCATCTTGGCCTTCCAGAGTGCTGGGATTACTGGGGTGAGCTACTGCACCCAGCCAATGAGAGGCACATGTACATGGAAGGAACAGACTGGCCATCACAGGTGGCAGTGTACCTGAGGCTTCTGCCTAGATGAGCACAGAGAGGGAGTTGGGACACCCAGGTTGGCCACCAACACTTGGGAAGCGCTGGGGCTATTCTCACCTCTGCAAAGTGGGGGGCTTCCTGAACCTTCCTGCCAGGAGCTGTCTCTGACGCAGGGTCCCCCAACCCCACTGGAGAAGTTGGGGAGCGCCTTGGCCTGGCCTGGCTGTTTCCCAGGGACCCCTCCTAGCAGTCATCAGCTGCTGAGACCTAGCTGGTATGTCCTCCCTGATGTGGCTCAGCTGGCCCCAGAGCAAACAATGAGGGCCAGAGGCCGCCCAGGTGCATCCTGGGCAGGAACAAAGGGCCAGCGGGGGTAGGCAGCCTGAGAAAGGAATGGGGCCCAGCTGGCCGTGGCCTGGCCTGAGGAGTCTGGGCCTGGATGGAAGGGCGGGTGCTCACAGCCCTTCCAGGGCCTGCCCGGTGCTGGGCAGGGAAACCAAGGCCCTGCGTTAGGAACTGAGTACAGCCAGGGACTGCCTGTGCCTCCCGAGGGGCAATGGCCTCTGTCAGAACAGGCCTGTGCCCCTCACCCTCGTAGCTCCCCCAGGCTCCTGTACAGGCACTGCCCCCAGCCCCAGAAGATCTGTCATGGCTGGGGAAGGCATGGGGCTGGCTGGGATCAGCAAGGCCAAGGGCTGAGGACACCGGGCTACTCCTGGAGCAGGCAGCTGGCCAACAGCTGTCCACATGCCATTCCCCTGGTCACTGGGCTGGAGGGCCCTGGCCTGTGCTCAGTCTCTGGACAATGGCCTCACTGCAGATCTGTGCCAGGCACCTGACAGGTGGCACTCCTCTGCTCTGATGGGCTGGCAAGGGGCCATCTGTCAGGGAGGAGTAGGGGCCTGGCCTGGGTGCTGAGCGATGGGGGACCTGCCTCGTGAATGGAGAGGGCTTTGGTGGTGGGACCCTGAGGACCACTCTGGAGCAAGCCTGGTGTGCTCACAGCCAGACCGTGTGTTGGGAGAAAGGCGGAGGGGAGAATCAATGGGGCCCACACGTGGGGTCATGGAGAATCGTCTGCCTGCTGCTTTCTGCCTCGGGAGTCCCTGTCACCCCTTCAGGGCAACTCTCAAGACAGATGCTCACCAGCATGTCCGTCGAGTGAGGACTCAGAGGAATAGGAGTCCAACAGGGATAGGCAGGAGGTGTTTGTCCCCAGAAGGAAGGGTGGGGTGCCGAGGACCTAGGAGGGCTCCCAGCTGTCCTTCACAGCTGGCGCTAGCTTAGCTCCAGGAGATGGCAGTGCAGAAACAGGTCAGTCTCATTTTAGAGGTGAGGAACTGGACGCCGCCTTGAAGGCCTTTGGGAAAGCCATAGCACTAGGACAGTCCAGTCTCTGGTCCGACGGGCAGTGTCCCCACCTGGTGGGAGGAGCTCCCTCGCAAAGGACACCAGAGGCCGTAGGAGAATGAGGCAGGCAGCTCCCTTGAACAGCGGTTCCGCCAGGGCCTCCATGGGGACAGGACAACCTGCAGGGCTGGGGGTTTGGGAGCTCCTAGGTTGGAAAGGCATCTGGGATAGGGTGGCAGGGTCGACAGCATCCCCAGAGTCTTATGTGGGCCTCTGCCCTCAGTTCCCCCTATTCTCCTTCACCTTACGATGGAAGCTGGGCTAGCTAAGTGAACAGGAGCCCAGGGTTTGGCCCCAGAAATGAACCAGGGAAGCTGCCAGACAATCAAGGCCAAGTCTAGGCAAGTGCTGGTCACTGCCACAGGGCCTGGGCTCCTCCCAACATGCTGGCCAGGTGCCTATACATCCCTCCCCACTCCCCACTTCCCCCTGCAGAGGGTGGTGGCTGCTGTGGGAGAGGTCATGCCCCATCCTGACCTCAGCCTTAGGGTCCAACCTGGAACTGGGCAAGCCCATCCACTCTGGGTCTCTAGCCTTAACCCTACTGGTCCCAGGAGATTCTAGAATGCAAGGGTTCCAGCAAGCCCTGAGCCACCAACACCCATTCCATCTCACTCTGGTTATCCTGCTAGGAATAAAATTAGGGTTAGTCTACATCCATCCCTTTGCATAGCTGGGCTAGGGCTGGATGTGAGCTGGTTACCAATTAGAAGCCTCCAAAAGGGGGGGAGGATGGGACACCAAAGGGAATTCCCAGCCCCAGAGCAGGCACAACTCCCTACCTCCTTATTGGAAGTGGGGTAGGGAGGACCAGGGCCACACACGGCACAGAGCCCCTTGCTGAGGTAGGAGAGGCAGAAAGGACATTGAAAAGTGGGACCACTAGGCGGCGCCTGTGGCTCAGTGAGTAGGGCACCGGCCCCACATACCGAGGATGGCGAATTTGAACCCGTCCGGGCAAACTGCAACAAAATTGGGCGTCGTGGCGGGCGCCTGTAGTCCCAGCTACTCGGGAGGCTGAGGCAAGAGAATCGCCTAAGCCCAGGAGTTGGAGGTTGCTGTGAACTGTGACGCGATTAAGTGAGACTCTGCCTCAAAAAAAAAAAAAAAAAGAAAGAAAGAAAATGAAAATTTGGACCACCTTCCCGGAGGCATCCTTTGAGTTTAGATGCCAGCTGGCCTGGGCAAGGCTCAGGAAAAGGGGTGGAGGTGGGTAGGGCGGAACAGGGACCAGGCAGGGCCTTGAACTTGTAGTAAGGGGACTGGAGTTTATCCCGCAGAAATTGGGGGGCCATGGAAAGACTGGAGGAGGGGACGGCACTGGGCACCCACCTTCCGCGGCATAGCTGGACTTTGGGAAGGGTTGACACAGGAGGGGACCATCCAGCCTAGCTGTGATTAATAAAACAAAACAAAACCCAGCAGAGGCGGCCCTGGGGACTTCGCGGAAGAGGAGTGAGGGTGGGGCCCGAGGCCTGCGACCCACAGGGTGAGGGGAAGGGAGGGGGCGTGGCGCTGGAGACGGACGCGAGCCCGGGGCTGCCGCTCCGCGGGGCGCGGGCGGGGATGCGGCGCGGTGCGGGCCCGTCGTGGCCTCGCCTGTCCGGAGCCGTCGGGGGGCCCGCGGACCGGGCCTCAGATCCCCGCCGCCTGTGCGGCCTCGGTTTCCCCGCGCGGCGGGGCGGGGCGGCGGCCGGCGGGACCGGAAGCCGCCTGCAGGGGGCGCCCTGAGCGGTGCGGCCGGAGCCGGAGCCGGAGCCGACGCCGAGACAGCGGGAGCCGGCGCGCGAGCCGCAGGTCAGCCGGGGGTCGGTCCGGGGTCGCGGGGTCCGGGGCGTGGGGCCGTCCGAGGCTCCGGGCCGGGAGGGCGGGGAGGCTCGGGGCCCCTCCCTTCAGAGCGAGTTCGCCGGCGTCCGGGTCCGAGTCCTGCCCCGTGGCGGCCGCTGGCACGGCCTGGGCAGGGGCGGCTCGGACGCAGTCACGACCCCAGGCCGGCCAGGGTCGGCGTGCAGAGCCCCGAGCGCCCCGACCGGCCCGGAAGGTGCGCGGGCGGAGAGCGCCGCCGTCCGTCCGGGCGCCGCGGGCCGCCCAGAGCGCCTGGCTGAGCCCCGGGCTCGCCTGCACCGGGGCTGGGCGGGGGGCGCAGCGGCGCGGCCGGAGGGAGGACACATCGGAGCCAGGGACCAGAGCGGACTTCTCCGGGGGAGGACGCCGAGGGAGCGCCCGGGGCGCAATGGGAAAGGCGAGTCTGGAACTCGGGCCGAGCGCGCGGGCGCGTCCAGTGGACGGCGCTGGCGGGAACTGGGCTTCGGGGGACCCAGGAGAGGCCGGGAACGGGCGCGGTGGGTGCGCGCGCTCGGAGGGTCCTGGCCGTCTGCCTGGCTGCCCCAAGCGGAGGTGGGAATGGCGGGAATGGTGACGGCTCTCGAGGGATTTGGCGCGGGACTGCCCCAGAGCTCCAGGGGGACCGCTGGCCGGCGGAGCGGAGAGCCCCGCGTTCTGGGCATCTCGACTTCAGTTTCCCTGGACGATGGGAAGGAGAGACGAGGGCTGCACTTGGGCCGGGGAGCTGGGACCCTGAGGGGAGGAGCAGGTGTTCTCTCCATCCTTGGAGGGGGTGCGTGTCACCTCTGGCCAGCCCCCCTTCCCCATTGCAGGCAGTGCCCCTCTCCTACAGGCTGCCGCCCGCAGGGCTGTGGACTGGGGCCCAGGCCTGCCTCTGCTGTCCAGCTCCCCCCGGACTCGCAGACTCTACACCCTCCTGGTGACTCCTCATGCCACCTCTGGGCCCAGCCAGGCCTGCCCCTGATGTGCTGGCCCTGAGCACTGCGGCGGAGCGCTCTGTGGAGCCCGTCATCCCGGGGAGGCAGCTGCGGCATCAGGGGCAACCTTGTTGGTCCTGCTGCGGCTGCCCAGAGGCCTTGGGTGGGGCTAGGAAGGCCTGAGGGCAGCCCCCACCGTTCGTCCCAGCAGATCCCTGGCAGGGACGCTTCACAGGCCAGTCCGCTGGCCATGGTGTCAACGCCTCATTGTTCTGCCCTTGCCTCTTGGGCTCTACCAGGGCCTAGTGTTTCTCAGGCGAATCCCAGCCACTGGTCCTCCATCTCTGTCCCCTCAGTGGCCACATTCTGGACTGAGCTGGCTTCCCTGTTCACCATCTCAAGGAGGCCAGGCTGCCCAGAGGTGTCTGGTGGGAGGCAGGCTTTGTCTCTGGGGGCTTGTCTGCAGTGGCCTGTGAAGTCCAGGTTCCTGAACGTGCCTGCACTCCAGAGTCCACAGCCTAAAAAGGCAATAGCCAGCCAGCCTCAAGGGAAGCCCAATAGAGGGTGATTTCAAGGGTCTAACCCGGGTTCTGGGTTCTGATCCTGCCTCTTAGATGACTGGCTTGGCAAGTTCCTTCTCCCAGGAATCCATTGTCTCGTTTGTAGAAAGGTCAAGGGTGCTGATCCCGTGATGGTTAATGTGGAGAAGGGATGAGAGACGGGCATTTTCTGAGGGAGTGGGGAAGGGCAGACCTGAGGTCAGGTTGGGGTCTGTGCTGGAGCTGGGGATCCCTGGAGGAAGGTGTTAGCTTCAAGGGTCAGGGGACACCACCAGCGATTGCTTTTGGCAGAGGGATGTATGAACTGAAGTTGGCTTGGGAGCAAGCCTGTGGCTTCAGGGCATCACGCCTTACAAAGTCCAGGCTGTGGGGCCTGGGCAGCACCTGAATGAGACCACAGCCCCTGGTGGCTCTCAGCAGTGACCTGGACCCCCACAGCAGGCATGCTGCATACCCATAACCTACCTAATTCCTAAGCCCCTAACCCAGAACGAGCTGGATCTCCATCCCAACTGCCTTTGTGGGGTCTGTCTGGTCCAGAGTGACTCAGACCAGCTCTGAGAGCTGTGCCCACACAAGTGGAGGACGTCCACAGGCATGAAGGTGGGAAGGGTGGGCTGGAAAGGGTTTTTGGGGTGTGCGGTGGGCGTGCTGCAAACAGACCACCCCAGTCGGTTGTGAAGTTAGCAAAAGGGAGGATCTCAGCTCCCAGGAGAGAGGTCTGGCCCGGGGAAGTGCTGGGGCTGCACAGGGAGGGGTTGGCCTGAGGGACTTGGTCAGAGGTGAATGGTCTGGAGGCTGGAGGGAGCAGAGGAGCTGGGGTGCCTAAATGGGTCCCCAATGGGAGAAGGGAAAGGAGCTGGAAGGCAGAGAGGAGCCCCGAGGGCCTGCTCCCCTCCTGGATAGCGCCTGAGTGGTGGTAAGGGGCAGTTTGTGGAGGAGAGGATGTCCCCCAACCCCGGCAGCTGGTTACCTTGGGATCCTGCCCGAGACTGAGGAGGGTCCGGACCAGTGGTTCTCAACCTTCCTAATGCTGCGACCCTTTAGTACAGTTCCTCATGTTGTGGTGACCTCCAACCGTAAAATTATTTTCGGTGCTACTTCATAACTGCAATTTTGCTACTGTTATGAATCGTAATGTAAATATCTGATATTAGGCGACCCCTGCGAAAGAGTCGTTCGACCCCCAAAGGGGTCGCGATTCACAGGTTGAGAACCGCTGGTCTAGACAGAAGGGAAAAGCAGCGGCCCTTAGGCCAGCACACAGGAAGGGGCGGGAAGCGCAGGACAGGCAGCAGTCCACTTTCCAGGACCGCCTCAAGCCTTCTCTGACAGTCCTGTTTTATTCACTGCACTCTCTTCCCTTCGCCTCCTGTCCTCCATGTCCAGGACATATGACCCTTCCTATGAGAAGACTTTTGGGTTCCCTCAGGACTCACACCCCTGGCTCCCCCTCTGCAGATGTTCTGCCCAGGTCCCTGGCAGTTGCTGTCACCTGGAGGAGAGGCCGCCTGAGCTGGCCGAGTGGGCTCAGTGGTCTGCTTTGGTGCCTCCTCTGGGGTCTGGGCTGCAGGTCTCTGCCCAGCGGCCCCCAGGTCGGCCATTAGTTGCTGGTGATTGCCCTCTGACCCCTCTGGCCTCTGTAGACCCTGACCCAGCTGAGAGGGGGAGGTGGCTGCTCAGTGTGGACTGTACAGGTGCTAGGCTGGACCACAAGTCCATGGTGGCCCAATCTCCCTCCTTCAACCCCCAGGGATGCACTGTCATACCTGTGGCCCAGAGACCCCAGCTGTAGGTCCGTCCCACCCTCAGTACAGCTGCCCCCAGGCACCCCCTGGGGCCCTGCACCTAACACCCCCCCACAAAGCCTCCTGCGAGGGCCCCATCCCAGACCCGGTTTTCTGGGCCATCCAGAAACCTCCCCAAGTCCCCTCTTCAGGGGACACAGAACCTGTCATCCGCCATCTGGGGGAGGTACAGGTTCTGCACCTTTCACGTGATGTCGATGTCCTGTGACCTCAGCACAGCGTGCAGAGGGCAAGCCTGTTGCTTAGCTCCCAGGAAGCGTGTGACAGAGCAGGCGTGGCCCTGTCATCCCTGTGTGAGGTACAGCCCCAGATGAAGCCTAGTATGAGGGGGTAGTAGCCACCTTGGGTGGGGGGAGGAAAGGGGTCTGTGGCCTCTCTGGCATCTGTCCTGACTCGTGGGGCTGGCAGGGCCCATCCTCGCCCTGGTGGAGGGCAGGGAGCTGGGGCAGGCTGCGCGGGGCTGGGGCGAATGGAGGCAGCCCCCAGAGTGGGATCTGTGAGGTTGCTGAGTGTCTCCGCCTCCAGCTGCAAGGAGCTGGTTCCTGCCCACATCCTGCCCCAGGGGCAGAGAGTGGCAGCTGCACACCCAGGCAGTGGGGGCAGGGTACCCTGGGGCACTGGGCCCAGCCTGCACCCCGTGCCTGAAGTGGGGGTCGCTGCGCAGCCTTGGAGCAGGGAGGGACGAGAGCAGACACGTGGTTGTGGCTAACCTCCAGGCAGCAAGAGGCACCTGCCACTGATGGGTTTGGGAGGGGCTCAATGCGTCCTGGGGCCCTGGTGCTCTGGGAGGCTTGCGGCCCACCCCGAACACCAGTTCCAGCAGAGCCAGCTGAGGGCCTGTGTTTGGGAGAGGAGAGCCTGCCGTCCAGCTGCTGCCGCCCGCTCCTGCTGAGACACATGCTGGTGCGTCCCGATCTACCTTCTGTACCTCTCAGCTGCTTCTGTGCCCACTTTGTCTCTTTGTGAGGTTTCTGTGGAAATTCCTGGGTGCTGTCTTCAATCCCTGTCTCTTCGGCTGTGTGCACGTCTGAAGCCCGTCACGTCCCTCATGTTCTTCAGTGTCTGCTGTTCATTTCCAGGAGCTTATATTATTTCCCGTTGACATCCACCTGTCTTGTTTTATTTCTGTCGGTTTGTTCCTAAGTTCTCTTTCCTTTTTATAAATGCTATTGTTTTCTGTGTCTCTTTGAAGATGCTAAATGTCTTGAAAAATCATAATTAGATTGCTCTATTACTTTCCTTTCTTTGGGGATTAATTCTTCTCCATATTTTTGATACTGTTGCTTATCTTTCTTAGTCTTAATCTTCCTCTCATGCTTTGAAATGGCGGGTTACAGCTCAGTCTTAAGTATGAGCTGAGGTCCTGGAGGCAGGAGTGGTGTGTAGGCACCTGAAGCCCCAGGACAACAGCCATGGAAAGAGTTTCCAGCCATGGAAAGAGTTTCCTGGGCTCTTTCCTCCTTGGAGAACCCCCTGCCATAGAATCAGGGCCCAAACAGGGCAAAGCACAGCAGTGGGGGAACAGAGCTCCTGGTGGTCCCACAGTTGGGCTGCTGCCTGGCTTTGGCGTAGGTGTTGAGTAAGCATTTTCTATTAAAAAGTAGCAGGATTTTGGCCAGGCACAGAGGCTCACGCCTGTAATCCTGGCATGCTGGGAAGCTGAGATATGATGAGTGTTTAAGGCCAGGAGTTGGGGGTGAGCCTGAGCAAGAGTGAGACCCTGTCTTTACAAAAGATACAAAAATTAGCCAGGCATGATGGTGTACGCCTGTAGTCCCAGCTACTTGGGCGTAGTTTGAGCCCAGGAATTAGAAGCCATAGTGAGCTATGATGATGCCATGGCGTTCTACTTTTGTGACAGAGCAAGACTCTGCTTTAAAAAAGACAGAAAAAGAGAAAGAGAGGAAGTAGCGGGAGAATTTGAAGGCTGGGGTCCTGGAGCCCAGGAATGGGCTCAGCATGGCTGCTGTGGTTCTGAGTCCCTGCGCCGTGCCCAGAATTAGATATGCAGGACACTGCCTGGGAGCCAGTGGATACCTCTGTCCAGCAGGTTCTGGGGGGTCCTAGCCACCATCTGGGCCTGTGTACACAGAGCCTGGCCCAACTGATGGACGAGGACCCCGAAGTGGTTCAGGAGATGTGTGGGTTTTGATTAAATGGAGTTTTCATTCAAGTGGCTGGGTTGGAGGGGGGTGAGGGGGAAGGCCGGAAGAAGTGGCAGCTTTGACTGCGAGGAACCCTGCGTGGGGTGTTCTTATCACGCATGTTCCATAGCACATGTCTCCAGTTTTTAATGGAATAGCATCTGCCCTATGCCCTGTCCCCAACAAGGGACAATCACAGGGAAGTATTACACTATTAATACTTAATTTCCCCTTGCAGTTAGCAACAGATGACTCAAGGATTAATTAGATACACAGGGCCAAAAGAGAGGGATAGGAAATTGCCGGATCCTGGCCCCCCCCTTGGGCCTCTGACCTTCCCATCCCTGAGAGGCTTCTGAAGGGAGGGAAGCTTGAGGGGCCAGAAGGCCCCGGAGCCTTCTTCCTGCTGTGTGCTTTCTGTGGGCATGAGCCCAGGCCTGTGCCCCTCTTCTGTGCTCTTGGTCAGGCTGAGAACGGTCTCTTCACCTCTTTGGGCCCTGCCTTCCTCGTCTGTAGAGGGGGTTCGTGGGTCCCCCAACATCACAGATGACCATCATTTCCTAAGCTCCTAAGCAGGTGGTGCAAGCTGTTTAAGAGGGTCTGGCGCAGTGTCCTGGCACCCAGGCAGGTAGCCTCTGAGAGAGCCTCAAGTTTGGTGGCTTAGCGTGGCTATCACCAGTGGTCAGCCTCCTTTGTGTATTGCTCCCCAGTTCCACTCAGTGACACATTAGTAGCTTGAACTTGGCCACAGTGGGAGCATTTATTTATTTTTACTTATTTATTTATTTGTTTTTTGAGACAGAGCCTCAAGCTGTCACCCTGTGCAGAGTGCCGTGGCATCACAGCTCACAGCAACCTCCAATTCCTGGGCTCAAGAGAGTCTCCTGCCTCCGCCTCCCAAGTAGCGGGGACTACAGGCGCCCGCCACAAGGCCTGGCCATTTTTTTTTTGGTTGCAGCTACCATTGATGTTTG
>CAUYRH010170012.1:0-16880 GCA_963574655.1 Perodicticus potto | reverse complement strand
CAACTCACTCCTTTTAAAGAAAAAAATTGAAATGTAAGGCTGTGTAAGATTTGTTTTTAAACTGGACAGTGTCTTTTTTGGTATAGTTAACTCACTACCGAATGTGTCTTTAGATAGCCCTGTCCTGCTGGTATTTTCAATAGCCACTAACCTTGCCTGGTACAGTATGGGGGTTGTAAATTGGCATGGAAATTTAAAGCAGGTTCTTGTTGATGCACAGCACAAATTAGTTATATATGGGGATGGTAGTTTTTTCATCTTCAGTTGTCTCTGATGCAGCTTATAGGAAATAATTGTTGTTCTGTTAACTGAATACCACTCTGTAATTGCAAAAAAAAAGTTGCAGCTGTTTTGTTGACATTCTAAATGCTTCTAAGTAAATACAATTTTTTTTATTAAAAAAAAATAAAAGAATAAAAAAAAACAAAGTTACAACTAAGGAAACTTTTCCTACAATTCATTGGTATTTGCATAAACCTGGGAATCTGGCAGAGGTAGATATTTCTGGAGAAATTACTTCGAAGAAGTTCTTTTGTTTAATCAACCAAATTAACACCCCAGGCTGGAGTATCTAGGATCCAGTCACTAGACGGGAGAAAGTGAACTCCGAGGAACCACTGATCAAGGTAAAAGTTGACAGACAAAGAAGCAAGGGCGAAAGAAGGCTGTACTTTGTCTGACCTGCCCCACTGAAGCAGGTCCTCAGGGTTTTCATACTGGTTCTGGTGGGCTCCCTGCAGCTAATGGCGTGCCTTTGTCCTTGAGACCAACGTTGCTCTGCTATTGATGCCAAGAGCGGCAGGATGCTACCAGCAAGACCCTGCATGTCGGCCAGAGCTCTAGTTGCTGCCTTGCTGCCAGCCCTGAGGTGGAGAGGGGCATCCTGGATCAGTGTCCTCCTTGTAGCCTCACAAGCTGCCTGAGCTCTAGCACTCAAAAGGTTACTTAACCTTTCCCTGCTTTGGTTCCCCTGTATCCCAAGTGGGAGTAGCACCTGCTGGGGTGCGGAGATCAGAGCCTCCTAACCCTAGCTTCCTGCTAGAATCCCCCAAGAAGACTGGTTGTTTTAAAAAGAAAATATTGATGCTTGAGCCCATCCCAGAGTAATTCCATCAGCATCTCTGGGGCACGGGCTTGAGTCATTTTAAAAGCAGCTGAGCTTGTCCTAAGGAGCACATTAGATGGCATCTGAAAGTGCTTTCATGCCTATAAATAACTACACCAATTAAAAGTGGAATTTTTCCCTCTTGCTTCTATTAAATGGACCCTCAGGGTGCCTACTGGGTGTAAGGAACTGTCCTACAGGAGGAAAAGGACTGAGATCTTTGCCCTTAGGAATTTTAGGAAAGGTATGTTCTCAGCTGTCTTGTAAGTAAGTGTGTACTGTAAAAGTCTAACTCGAGCCAGGTCAGTGCTTCACACCACCATCGCTGCTTCTATCACTGTGGTATTATAAATGATTGCTCTGGTATTCTAAGTGCCTCGTGTGTCTCAGCAGACTGAGCATCCTGGAGGGTCTCAGGACAAAGGCCATGTCATAGCTACGCTGCATCCCAAAACGGGGCTGGGAACTGGGGGTGAATAAAACTAGTGGGTCCAAAGGAAGAGGGAAGGTCATGCCTGCCCAGAAGACTGACCAAGGCATCACAGAGGAACCGACCTTTCCTTGGGCCTTCAAAGGGTGATGCAGGATTTTCACAAAGAAGGGGGTGTGGTGGGCTGGGGAAGGGGATGACAGGGAAGAAGAGAGACGAGGGGGAATGGTCTGTCCAGAGAGCCGCAGGCAGTCCCCGTGCAGAGGGCAGGACACGGGATACTGAAGGCCCCGTGATGTCACGCCAACCAGCGGGAGCCTCAGTCCCCTGACTGGGGAGCGGAAGATGGCAGGAAGCTTTGAGCAATGCACGGCAGGGTCACGCGAGAGCTGTGGTCGAGTTCAGTAGCTGCAGCAGTGAAGGAGAACTGGAAGCTGGAGAGCTGAAGGCACGGACAGGAGTGCTGAGAACAGCCCCCGTGGGTCTGAGAGCAGGAGCAGGGGGCAGAGGCAGGACTCCAGGCCCAGAGGCTAGCCAAGGGTGGGCCCGGGTGCTGAATGAGCAAGAGGCGTGTCTTGAGTCCAAATGCAATGGTATTTTTTTGCTGACATGGAGGGGCTCTTTGTCCCTGGATAAGGTTAGGCAGTCCATGACTTTTCTGGTCACTCTCGACAGATCCTCTAGTCACTTGTAATTACAAAAACACAATTGATTCAGGAATTAAAACATTGAGTCTAGAGAATGGTTACATCTCAGAGGAGGCATAAGGGTGGGGGCGTTTCTTACCTGGGTTTCTCCTTTCCTGGGTGGGAGCATGAGTTCAGCTCTCTCTGAGCGGCCGGTTCTCGCTCTTCAGAGATCCCACATGGGCCTCTGTCTGGAGCACCTGCGGCTCCTTCCTGAATGCCCGGCCCTTCAGCAGGACATCTGCAGCCACTTTCCACTTTCTGCCCTGCCGTGCTGCTAACCTTCTTGGACAGACAACCCCATACCGCCTCCTCCTGGATGACCCACACCTGGTCTAAGGCAAACCAAATGGATCCCTTGGTCCCACACCCTCTAGGGGGAAGGTCCTGCAGCCCCCCCCCCCAATCAGGTGGTGTGCGTTCTTCCCAGTTTACCATATATAGAATATCCTCTGTTCAAGGTAGTTTGCATTTCCTATTTTCTTTTCTGCCTGGTAGCCAGAACAGGAGAGTGCATGTTTCTTCTTTCTCAGCCTAGCTTCTTATATAGCTGTGCTATATTTGACAGCCCTATCTGACTTCCTGTTGCAAATGCCTTCTCATCCTGTTAGTAGAATTCTCAGAACTTCTCATGGCTCTTGTTGATGTTATTAGAAACTTGTGCAAGGCCAACTGGTGCTGCAGTTGGTGCTGCACAGAGCTGCCCCCAAGCTTAGTGACTCACCTGTGCTTGGACAACACAGGTGACCTGTACAAGAAGGAACAGAGAGTTCTACACCTCAAGTTGTATGAAGGTTTACTAATGAACAAAAAACAGAGGGAGAGCTCGGCGCCTGTAGCTCAAGCAGCTAAGATGCCAGCCACATACATTAGAGCTGGCAGGTTCGAATCTAACCCAGGCCTGCCAAACAACAATGACAGCTATGACCAAAAAATGGCCGGGCGTCGTGGCAGGCGCCTGTAGTCCCGGCTACTTGGGAGGTTGAGGCAAGAGAATAGCTTGAGCCCAGGAGTTGGAGGTTGCTGTCAGCTATGATGCCATGGCACTCTACCAGGGTGATAGCTTGAGGCTTTGTGTCAAAAAAAAAACAGAGGGAGACTGGAATGTGTAGGAGTGAGGTGGTAGCAGAGGTTTGAAAAGATAGATGAAACTTTACAGCCAAAAGACAAATACAATTTATTCTGCAAAGAAAAATGAGTAATTGTTTATTGAATATCTATCTTCCCTTTTAGGCTATGAGCATTAGGAAAACCATGAGGGTCTGTGCCACTTTGGCACATTGTTTTAGCCCTAGTAAAATGCTGTCTGATACAGAGCAGGTTCTCAGTAAATGTTTATTGAATGGATGAATGAATGAAGGCAGAACAGAGGCATCAGGGCATTGAAAAGTAATCCTTTTGGAAACATATATTGATAGACGGAAAGAGAAAGAGAAATTAGGTTTATGTATGCATGGTAGCCCTGTTTATTTCTGGGGAGAGGGATTGGAGAATATTCTAATTGTTTTCTTTTTATGATTTTCTATTCTATTGTCATTTTTTTCTTGTGTTTGTTTAATACAAATATTTTTAAGTAAGGATTTGACATTTTAAAAATCTGGAAGGCAATATATAAACTACAGAACAGCTTTTGTACGGGGCATTGAATTACAGAATTTTATTTTATTTATTTTCTGATTGTTCTATTGCATTCATCATCTAAAAACATTTTTGAAATGAACAAGTTAGTGAGTCACCATGGGAGAGAGCCATGTGAGCTGGCATCGCAGAGCCCCCTGACCATGAAAAGGTCAAATTAAAGAGGAGATAGTGTACAGCTCTATTAAGGCATATTTTTTAATTGGTGGGAAAAAACCTGTCTATAAAGATTTCACAATTGCCCTTGGAAATACCTGTCACATTCTCTAGAAGCTAAACTGGTCCTGCCTACCTTCCTCATTCTCTGTGATGAGAGCCCGTGTTTTCTGACTCTGTTCACAGTTAGCAGTAATTTTATTTTCATTGACTAAGCTGCGGCCTAACTTTCTTACGGTTCCTTAAAAAAACGAACTATGAACACCAGCTATTTGGGGGCTATTTTGCAATTCCACAGGTAGTAAAATCAAAGCACAAAATGTCATTGTTGTGTGAATTCTATGAAGACCTATGCAGGTGGCTCTATCACCCATGCACATGTGTATAGATGAATGGGGAGTTTCGTCTAATAAATTGACTTGTAATCTCATGAAGAAGCACTGGGAGCGCTTTGGTTTGAGTAAAGTAGAACCTGCTCTGAATCTACAGACAAGTCAGTCAGAATCAGCCTTCATAGCTGAAAATCCCAGGGCCTTCTTCAACCTCTGTTGACCTCTGCAGTCAGTGTTACACCAGAATGCTCTCCCTGTCCTGTTGGCGCCACCAAATAGGGAAATAGGCAGAGAAATTCTCTTGGTGCAAAGCTCTCCATTGTTGGTTCAGGGTGGAAGAATTCACTAGTAATGCCACGGTTTTGCAGTTAATAGAATGGATGATGCAGAAGTATGTGTGTGTGTGCACACACTCGTGCATGTATGTATATAACCTACTTACCACAGTATTCGATGAGAGAATACCCCATAACAACTACATTATCTGATTAGCCTAAACTGTACGTAATTTTGTGTGAAATGCCATTTACCAAAAGGGTTGGCAAACTATGGATAGTAGGACTAAACCTACTGTTTTGTAAATAAAGTTTGATTGGAACTCAGCCAAGCTTAATTGTTTATATATCATGTGTCTGTTTTCAGAGCACAACGGCAGATTTGAATAGCTGCATTGCAGAAGGCAGGCCCACCAAGCCTGAAATAGTTACTACTTGATCCTTTACATAAAACAGTGCTGACTCTGTCCTAAGTTATTAAGATATTATGACTATTAATATACATATTCTCTGTATGTGTATGATATATGCATATGTGTGTATCTATATGTAGCCATATATGCATATGTATGATACACATATGTAGCTATGTACATAAATATGTGTATAGGCACACATGAGCATAAATGGGTTTGCACGTATGTATGTCTGCGTATGTGTGTACGTATGTGCATGTGCCCAAAATTAATTGAATTCTAGGCAGACAATCATTAGAGAATGCTATCTTTAATTACACCTGAAAAAAAATCAAGGTCAGCAGCCCCTTTCCTGAACACACTACACTGGTGCTCCTCCATGCACTTGGTAAATAGCACCTGATGAACCTATAGAAACTGTGCGCTTTGTTCCTTTCGCTTATGGGTCTGTCTGTAGAGAAAGCATTTCTATAAGGGCATTCACAGGCCAGAACTCGAGTCAGTATTTCTTTGCTGTTGGTCCAGGAGGCGGGGGAACAACAAAAGCAGAATGTTGGGGGCCTCAGCAGCAGTGGGCTCAGCGCTGGGTGCCCTGGGGAAGCCTGCCGTCCTCCGCCCCTTCCTCACAGCCCCACGGAGAGCAGGAAGGAAGGCCAGCACAGGAAGAAAAGAGAGGTGGGCTGTGCTTAAAACACAAATAATGTAGCTCAACATTATTAACTAATTTTAGTTAGAGCAGCATTAATTGTAGATTAAAATACAAATACAAAGCCTATCAAGCGAGGTATTTACTCATTAATTTATTCATTTACTAAATGACCACTTGAGTAGGTCCTATGTATCAGGCACTGGTCTAGGCTCAGGACATACAACTGTACACAGGAAGCCGTTCCTACCCCCCAAGGACCTGACAGTCCTATGGTGGAGAGGTGATGGACGCTGACACCTGTGGTGGAGAGAGATGAGTGGTCAGAGCAGAGAGCTGTGGAGCAGACAGGAAGGACATCTAACCTAGTGGCTTCAGGACTCAGGAGAGTTTGCTAGAGGAAGCAACCTCTAATCAAGAGTGAAGCAAAAGTGAGAGCTGTCCAAGGACAAAGACACCAGAGAGAACCTTCCAGACAGGACCAGTGTGTGCAAAGGATTAGACCAAGGATATGAGAATGGTTCTGGGTGACTGAAGTCTGGAAGACAAAGAATGAGGGGTAGCAAGGGGACATGCAAAGCTTACTTAAAGCTAGAAATCCCAGAGTTAGTTGGCTGATCTCTCACTGTGAATTGGACAAGGTCCCCTGACCAGCCTTCATCGGATCTCTCTGATCAGTCAGGAGGACGGGGCACTGTGATCCAGTGCTATGTGGAGCCATAGACAAAAGGAATATGCACCCCTATACACTTACCCAAAAATGCTCACATAGGTTGAACCTAGGGGAAAAAGTTACTAAATGATGTATAATCAAAACACATGATAACAGATACAGTCCCACATTGGTCAATTTGTTCCCATACCATTGTCAACCCTCATGAAACCATCTGGTTGGGCCAACCCTGGGCTGATTGAAATTTCTGTTACTCAGTAACCTAGGGTTATAAAATAACAGCAGCATGTCTCTATCTAAATGTTTGATATTTGGTTTATTGGTTTTCTTCCCACTTACTCTAACTCCAAACTTACCGATAAATTTGTTACTTTCTGGGGGCTTGCATTTTAACAAAGAACAATACATTTAGCCAAAGGAATGGAGCTCTGAATTGGAGTGTTACGTACCAGTTAATTCAAGAATCAACTGTTATCTTGGGCTGAACTACAGGTTAACTGATCAAGTAGTCTTATTATAAAATAATCTCAAATTTAGAGCTGCCCTTAGCAAAATTTATCTCAAAGGATCAGATAGTAAAGATTCTTGTCTTTGCGGGGTATACAATCTCTGGCATACTGTTCAGCACTGCCATTGTACTGGGAAAGCACCCTGAGACAATACATTAATCAAAGAACATGACTGTGTTCTAATCTAACTTTATTTATAGCATGCAAACAGGTAAAAGACTGGATTTGACCCCTGGGTCTCAGTTTGAAGACTTCAGAATACAGGATACATCCTTGAATTCCCAAAAGCACATATGCACACACACACGATTAAGCTAAGCAATTAATTAAAACAAAATTGAAATTGGGTGCCATAGCTCACACCTGTAATCCTAGCACTCTGAGAGACCAAGGCAGGTGGATTGCTTGAGTTCAGGAGTTCGAGACCTGCTTGAGCAAGAATGAGACCCCATTGCTACTAAAAATAGAAAAATCTAGTTAGGCATAGTGGCACATGCCTGTACTTAGTAGGCTGAGGCGAGAAGATCACTCAAGCCCAAAAGTTTGAGTTGCTGTGAGTTATGATGCCACAGCACTCTACCAAGGGTGAGAGAGTGAGACTTTGTCTCAAAAAAAAAAACAAGAAAGAAAAGGAGAAGAAAATGAAAAAACAAACTTGAAGTAGCATCTTACACCTAAAAAATAGCCAAAAAATAATTGCAATACTCACTGCTGATGAAATTATGGTGCAATTTATTTATTTATATACTATTGGAGGCCTTGTACATTTATATAATTCTTTGGAAAAGAAATCTAATAAAACATTTAAAGAACCATAGATTTGGCCAGGTGTGATGGCTCACACCTATAATCCTAGCATTCTGGGAGGCTGAGGCAGATAGACTGCTTGAGCTCAGAAGTTCGAGAATAGCCTAAGCAAAATCCAGACCCTGTCTCTACTAAAAATAGAAAAATTAGCCAGACATTGTAGTGGGTGCCTGTAGTTTCAGCTACTTAGGAGGCTGAAGCAGGGGGATCTCTTGAGCCCAAGAGTTTGAGGTTGTTGTGAGCTGTGATGACGCTACTGCATTCTCCCTGAGGCGACAGAGTAAGGCTCCGTCTCATAAAACAAACAACAAAAACCCCATAGACTTCCAAAATTTTCAACACAATATTGATAAAAAAAAAGCTAAATGGCACAAATATGTTTTCTGAAGCATGATCTATAACACAAAATGGATAAAAGCAACCTAAGCCCTCAGCAATAGCAGAGCTTACATGTTGCTGTGACCTAGCAACAGAATTAAATGTTATGATGTATGACAGAGGATAACTAAGAAATTAAGTACAAATAAAATTTTTTCAATCAATTGGAATTATTTTCAGTTGTAAGTAACAATCTACTCCTAGTGGCTCAAGCAGAAAGAGCTTATTTTTCTCATAAAACATGAAATTCAGCTTCTAGTGTTAGTCTAATGCCAATATCTCAGCAACTCCCTTGAGCTTTCCTCCTTGATCACAGGGGGGCTGTGAAAGCTCCTGCCATCACATCTGTGAGCAATGCAGGGAGGAACAAGAGGTCGGGTAGATTCCTGGAGTGCGGGAGTTTGAGACCAGCCATAAAGTTCTTTTTTGGTGAAAGTGAGAGCTTTCCTGGAAGTACCCCCAGCAGACGCTCTCTTATGTGTCTTTGACCAGAACTAGTTCACAGATCTCCACATAGCTACATCGGAAGATGAGCAATAAGGGAGTCATGATTGGTTTGCCAAACTTGATTCATCACTTGGGACTGAGAATCTTACCACTTGGAGCAAAATTGGGCAAGAGAGAAGGATGGAATGGATAGTTAGCAAAAAGTGACAATGTTTCTCAAAACAAAATGGTATAAATGCTATGATTGCAACAATGTACAACTAGATTTGCTTTTGATCAAAGGTTGGTCAGAAGGAAAGATGCAAAAATAAAAATTTCTTTTGGTATAGGATTATGCATATTTTCCTCATATTTTCTGTGACATTGTCAATATAATTTCTAAAAGGGAAGCAATGCTTTAGTTGAAAATTAAACACACAGAAAAAATTACTCCAATAAAGCAGTGGCCCTCTGTATACGTGGCTCACCTTCACTAAAAACTGGTTTTGGTCCTCAGAGAGAGAAATGATTCTTCATCAGATAGACATTCTTTTCAAACTGAAATTAATGGTATATTTATATGGTTTTCATCACATTTTTGTTCCAGATCCTCTTTTTGCAATGGTGGTGTATTAACCTCAAACCTTCCCTTTGCAAATGTTTTATTCTCATTGAGCAAGAGGGTAGCCATAAGGGTTTGTTTCACTTGGTGAGTATATCACCAGATTTACAGAAGGTGAAACAAGCCCCTGGTAGAGCTGCAGGCAGAAGGCCAGCTGGTGTCTGACCAAGAGTTTTGAAGAGGAAATTCCTGCTTTAGTTGAGGGATTGGCTGAGTGACCTCTAGGATTTCTTCCAATTCAGAGTCCTTGCTTGTATGAATTGAGGTTGCTGCCAGTTAGTTAAATACAAATTCCACATGATTAATTTCTCTCCGGTATGGAAGAATGGGCCTACAAGTGGATTTGACAACTTCTAGTCTTATTTAAAAATTTGAGCTGCAGTTTGTCGAGTCTATGGGCATTTCAGGGGTGACCTAATAAATATTATATTGAACAGAAAAAAAAATCCACAGTGATGAAGCTTACTTTTGTGCATTGACCCTTCACTCTTGACACTGTTCAGTCTTCTATGGTGGCACCCTTGGGGCTCCCCATCCTTGTAGCTTTCGCCTTACCTCCAGCAGCAAAATTTTATTTTTGTGCCTTCTATTCATCCAGAAAATCTTGCCTATTTTCTATCTTTTAAGAATCCTGCATTCTGGGCGGCACCTGTGGCTCAGTGAGTAGGGCGTGGATCCCATATACTGAAGGTGGCTGGTTCAAACCCAGCCCCGGCCAAGCCGCAACAACAACAAAAAAATAGCCAGGCGTGTAGCGGGCGCCTGTAGTCCCAGCTACCTGGGAGGCTGAGGCAAGAGAATTGCCAAAGCCCAAGAGCTGGAGGTTGCTGTGAGCTGTGATGCCACGGCACCCTACCAAGGGTGACAAAGTGAGACTCTGTCTCTAAAAAAAAAAAAAAAAAAAAGAATCCTGCTTTCTTTGTCATGACATCTAGCTACTATGACAATAAGTAACCTATGCTTAGGCAGTAGTTCCCTATTTTGGGTAGCCTGTATGCTTTCAAATGGTGAACTGTCTTCCAGAGTTAATTCCTTAATAACAAGGTACAATGGTATAATCTCTGGTTTACTTTGCCAAGAGATAAGACAAGGAAGTGGGAAGAAGCATGAACACTTTTTAGTCATCTGATTTCTCATTCTTCCTCGTACTAGACCTCTGACAGCTCTCTTCCATTCAAAGATGTGCTGAATACAGGCGTATTAAATTGAGGGCCATCAGCTGGTGGCATATCGTTTGGCTCCTAGGATATTTAAGTCTAAATTACTGTCATTATTTAAAAATTGCAAGGTTTTGGCTCGGCGCCTGTGGCTCAATGGGCTAAGGCACCAGCCACGTATACCTGAGCTGGCGGGTTCGAATCCAGCCCAGGCCCGCCAAACAAAAATAACGGCTGCAACCAAAAAATGGCCAGGCGTTGTGGCGGGCACCTATAGTCCCAGCTACTTGGGAGGCGGAGGCAAGAGACTCGCTTGAGCCCAGGAATTGGAGGTTGCTGTGAGCTGTGACGCCACAGAACTCTATCCAGGGTGACAGCTTGAGGCTCTGTCTCAAAAAAAATAAAAAATAAAAAATAAAAATTGCAAGGTTTTACATGTAAATCCAGATTTCATTTATCTCTTGAAGAATCAGATCTGGTGACCCCTGGACAGCAATTCTCTTAGGTGTTTCAGGAAAGCTGAGTAGAGACTGTCTTCTTTGGATAGGGTGGTGCTTTCTGAAGTATAGTTTCCACCATTCTCCATGAAGCCTGAGGAGCCGGTGGGTCATATATAATCTTACACCTTGCCTCCTTTTCTCATTTACCTTCCCTTCCTGGCTCCTGAAGGCATTTGAGTTTGCAACTCTGCTTTAAAGATGACAGACAGTGGCCACTTTCCATGGTCATGCAGGATGGTAAAAATGATCATGGAAGCTGAAACCATGCCAGGTGATCTAAAAAATCAATGGGAAGGTGGTACCTGTGGCTCAGTGAGTAGGGCGTCAGCCCCATATGCCAGAGGTGGCGGGTTCAAACCCAGCCCTGGCCAAAAACTGCAAAAAAAAAGAAATCAATGGGAAAATGGGTGATTGTTCCACGAACTTTACACGTGTTTGTCAAAACATTAAAACTCTCTTACTGCAAGTTATAAATCTATAGGGAAATGAAAAAAATGGTAAAATTAGTATTTCATTAATATCCTATAATTTAAAAATTAGAGAGAATTAAAATGTTTTATTTCTTTGTAAAAAACTTAACAAAAGTAGTTTAAACTATACTTGGCTTCTATATAACATGATCTGACGCAAGTATCTTTCCTATGCTTTGGCAAATTATATTCTTTTACAAGTATGGATCAGCTTCTGTCATTTTGTGATTGTGTTTTCAATGTCATGAAATTTTTCTGAGTTTTTTTGTTTTTGAGACAGAGTCTCACTTTGTTGCCCTGGGTAGAGTGCCATGGTGTCATCGCTCACAGCAACCTCAAACTCTTGGGCTTAAGCGATTCTCTTGCCTCAGCCTCCCAAGTAGCTGGGACTACAGGCTCCTGTCGTAACACCTGGCTATTTTGTTCTTGCAGTTGTCATTGTTGTTTAGCAGGCCCAGGCTGGGTTCAAATCCTCCGCCTCGGTACATGTGGCCAGCGCCGTAACAACTGTGCTATGGGTGCTGAGCCCTGAGAATTTTTTAATGTAAAATTTTTGCTAGTGTCCTTTCCTCTGAAACTCCATCATCCTTTTCCTCATTTATGTCAATAAGTTCACTTTCGTTAAATTCCTCTGGCTGTATGCCTAGAGTCTGTCCAATGTGGCAGTGGCAATATTCTCATAGTCAGCTATGACTTCTGTAAAAACCACTTACATTTAGTTCAAATGGTCATTTCCAGCATTATTCTCTTTCATTTCTTATTTTTTTCTTTTGAACTTTCATCTTTGTTGGCCAACTCCCTCCTTCAGTTATCATTTTTGTAAAATGCCACATAGGTTCATCATTTAGAGATAAGGAGGCAACAAAACTACACACTTTGCTGTCTGTGTAACTGAATGATAGGTAGAGAAGGACCAATCACCAACAGACTTTGAAAGAAGGGATGTGATTGGGCACTGGTCATGACGCACAGCTGCCATTTCTATAAGTGATCTGTGGACTGCAGGACTAGAGCTGAGGTTTGCACAGCACACAGTCACGCACAGTTTATATGCCATACTAACTGAAGCTGGAACTGTTCGGGGACTTTTGTTACCTGACTACATCATGGAAAATGAAATTTGTGCCTGTTGGAACTGTGTGTTGTGAGGAGTGCCTGTGATGTCTTTTGTGTGATAAGACAAATTATGAGAGTTTCATGAGATCTAAATGTAGAGCAGACTATAGAGATCACCTGCCAAGCGGTCTCCCAAAGACAGATCTCCTCATGCGGATAGGGATCACCCTATGTTATGACCATTTGCAGAGCCCCTGAGAGAACAATGTTGTCTAGGGCTTTCAAAAACCCGACAGTACAACACTCTGACCACCAGGTGGGGTGTCAGGTTCCCTGTCTTGCCCCCCAGGGCTTTCAAACTATGATGGTGGCTGCAAAATGAATTGAAACTACCTCTGAGTGTGCATGGTGAATTACCTCTGTGGAATCCTCTCTTGTCCCATAAGTCAGGTACAGGATGAGGGATGTGGGTGACCCAGTCTACTCTGCTTATTCCAGACCTTCCTTCTATGAACTCTTCCCTTGGCTGAGACACTATTTTTTTCCTTTGAACTTCAGAGATAAGGAGGCCATTTAGCCAGTACTGCTGTTTACCTAATCAAAGGAAAAGGACTACTTTGTGGTTGCAAATGGCCCAGCACAGTGAGGTTTGATTGTGAATTCCATGGACCTAAACCCATAGGTGGGATTTCATGGATGGCTTTTGACCACTGTGTGTAGATGTCCCTTGGTTAACTAGCTGGGAGACATGATCATAATAGTTAACTAGTTGACATTTCCAGAATCTGGGATTCTATCTTCCTTGTGGGAAATTGCCTCAATGCAATGTACTTCCCAGTATACTATCCAGAAGTCACACAGCAGAAAGGCTCACAACTTACATGCTCTACCCACATAGGTTATTAAATCTACATAAAATAGGATTCTCCTGGATCATCCATTCTTTTCTATCTATATTTAATATACACTTGCTCTTCTTGCTACTTACCTAAAAATTTCTTATGGGTTATGATGCATCCCATTTAGTTTTCTTCCTTCTACAACATGGCCGAGTGTTCTCAAACAATGCAAAAAGCTCAATACTCACTACAAGTCGCTTGTAGAATATTCAGTTCTCTCATTCTAACACATCATACAGATAAGTTTAAACTATAAACCAAGGGTGTCCAACCCACAGTCCATGGGCCACATGGTGCCGGGAATGGCTATGAATGTGGCCCAACACAAAATTGCAAAACTTACTTAAAACATTATGAGATTTTTTTGTGATTTTTTGATGGAACTCAATTGTGTGGTTCTTAAGTATGAACTTTGTAGATGATAAAATAAACTTTGTACATATGCATGGCTTCAGTTTTATGGTGGTATGGGTCACCCAGTGTATTATCTTCTAAGTGGAGACAGTCAATTTAACACCATCAGACATTACATGTACTCATGGTGACTTGGAAAGGCAGTGATTATCAAAAATATTCCAACCTACCATTGCAACGTTAGGTATTTAATGTTATTTAGAAGCAGGCAAGCTTTCTTATTTGGTTATTAAGGTTATTATGGGTGCTTCCACACATATGTGTGACAGTGCCTCACACATCACCAGCCACGCTACACAATCAGCCTCCCCCCTCACCCTACCTAGGCAGCCAAGATGTGGAAGGGCCCAAACCTTCCTTTCTATTCTCCTATCAATTAATTTTAATAATAAAAGTAAATATATCCCTTATCTATTATTATTTTTTAATCCTAGCATGGCTTCTACAATGACTCAAAAAAAAAAAAAAAAAAAAAAGAACCCAATAAAGAAAAATTACAAATGAAGGAAGATTGTTCAATGAAAAGTGGACAGACGACTACCTTTTTTTGAGACAAATACTAAGGCACCGCTTAATTTGTAAGGAATGTGTGCAGGTTTTCAAAGACTATAATTTGAAAAGGCATTATATGCAAAAACATGCTGCCAACTTCAATGTATATGAAGGATTGCATCATAAAGACAGAATGAAAGAACCGAAAAAAGTCTGTCTCTCAAAGAAAATGTTTTTAAAAGTTATAACTCAGATGGATTTCATTGTAAAAGCTAGTCATGTGGTAGCTAATTTAATAGCAAAAAACCAAAATCATTTGTTGATAGTGAGTTTATTAGGCAATATATGGAAAGCATGGCAGATACAATTTGCCCTGAAAAAAAGGGGGATTTTCTGAATTCAGTTTGTCTCACTAGACATAGCTAGGCAAACCGAAGAAATTGGAAAAAATCTATCAAAAGAAGTTTGGAGAGTGAAGCTGCTCATTTTTACTTTTATGCTTTGGTGATGGATGACAGCACTGACGGTACGAGTACAGCTCAAGTTGTCATTTTTATTAGAGGCGCTGATGACAAACGTAATGTGAAGAAATGGCTTTTATCTTTTTTCTTTCTTTTTTTTTTTTTTGAGACAGAGTCTCGCCTGGTTACCCTCGGTAGATTGCTGTGGCGTCATAGCTCATAGCAACCTCAAACTCTTGGGCTCAAGCAATTCTCTTGCCTCAGCCTCCCGGGTAGCTGGGACTACAGGCGCCCGCCACAATGCCTGGTTATTTTTAGAGACGATGTCTCACTCAGGCTCAGGCTGATCTCGAACCTGTGAGCTCAGGCAATCTACCCAACTGGGCCTACCAGAGTGCTGGGATTACAGGCGTGAGCCACAGTGCCTGGCCTTTTATTACTTAAATAGGTACATTTTCTATATTAGTAATCACAAACTTGGGATCTGCTAGACAATTTGAAGAGACTTTCTCAACAGTCAGCTGTATAATTAGGATTATTATGTGAGGACTTCTGTGCTTATCTGTGGTGTCAGATATCATGAAAATTATGCACAGACCTTTTTTTTTTGGCTCATCAGCTTTCATCAATGTTTGTGTATTTAATGTGTGGCCCAGAGAAACCAAAAGATTGGACATCCCCACTATAAATGATCACTATCACAGTGAACAATATAGAAATAGCGTCTTTTAAACAATTCACCAATATCAACATGAGTCCTAATCAGTCTAGTCTTTTCAGAAACCCCAGGGGTGACTCACAGTTGTGGTTTCTCCAGATCATGAGACCATACAAAGTTCCAGGCATTTAGGCCTTACCTCTTCATCATCAGCTCTACTTGTCTGCAATGTCAAAGCTCTTCTTTTGGTGTTGACTTCTTATTTGTTTATTTATCTTTCATGCATCTTCATCAGAAGCATTGTCTGTGATGTTTTTGTTCCTATTCATCTATTGAAGTTGATTTGGTCTTGTCCTTTGATAGGTCCAGAAGCTAAGATTTTTATTTTTTCAGCACACAATGGGTGGTGCCTATAGCTCAATGGTTAGGGCACTGGCCACATGCACCAAGGCTCGTGGGTTTGAACCCAGCCTGGGCCAGCTAAAACAATGACAACTGCAACAACAACAACAAAAAAATTAGCTAGGTGTTGTGGCAGGCAACTGTAGTCCCAGCTACTCGGGAGGCTAAGGCAAAAGACTCACTTAAGTCCAAGAGTTTAAGGTTGCTGTGAGCTGTGATGCTATAGCACTCTACTGAGGGCAAGATATAAATAAAAACACATAGTAAAATATAACCACAAACATTATTTGCTTTTGAATAAGCTGACTCTCATTTAAGAAAATGTCCAGAAACCCAGACTGAGGATTTTGTTTCTGATATAGTAAATTTTATTTTACTTGGTCCATTTTATTTATATAGATTCAACAAAAGGTATTGAGTATTAAACCTTCCCAAATAACTACATCACAATAAAAGTAAAGAAATTTGGTAAATTCTGCTACTCTGAGTAGTAAACTAAATCAATATACGACATCTTTTCTACACAATCATTATTCTCTAAGTTTTCTTGACAATTTAACGGATCTTTTATAACATGTTTCTGAAATCTGAGAAGTCATTTAGAACAAGATACCAATTAGAAGTGTGTTCAAGTGGTACAGCTCTTCTATAATTTAGAGGTTTTCCAATCCTCACTGAAAGACTCCCACACTAAAAAAAAGACCCCCATACTCAAACCAAATAAATAAATAAAACATAAAAAAGTGTCCAACTGAGAAATAAAGATGAAGATCTATTCACAATGGAACACTGACCACAATCAAATCAAGTCCTTCAGTCCTAGGTAATTAGTTCTTGTTTGTTGATCTTGGGTTAAACTCTACTTTCATAAAGTCTACTTCTGGCCTGAAAGAGTCTTGAAAATCCCAAGACTTGGGTGGAGTCTGACAGGTGTTAGGTACTGTTACTGAGATTCTTTGACACTTCTTCTAAAAGACTCAATTTTAGAGCTACAGTTTGTAGCAAGGGCTCTTAGACAAGTATGAGGGAAAAACAGGAAGCATCTGTTGATGACGAGACATTATGGGGCTGCTTAATTTATTATATTTAACAGCATTGTCGGTATGGACAGAATCTTGTAGTTACTTATGATACTATGAATAGTGAAGAGACATTGACAAACCTCTGGGGCCCTCTGATTTGTTCCATAAGGTGTCTGCCACACTTACCACTAAAAGACAAGGGCGTTTGTACATAGGAGCAGCTTAGCGTCAGCCTTTGGTCTGTGAACAC